>CAIGRP010036529.1:0-25341 GCA_903798385.1 Fraxinus cuspidata
TTTATTTTAGTCATATTCATCACAAAATTTAATTTTAGTACCTTTATAGTTCTTTAAAAAAAATTATACACGTAACAAGTTGTTCGTGTACAATTTTTAACTCCGCCTACTTGAAATTGAAGTAACCGGTCCTAAGCCTGGATAAAAGATGAGGGTTTATTTTTAACATAGTGAAATTGCATTTAACAGCTAAAACCAAATGTTCAAGACAAGAACCGCAGTTTATTTTGTAATTAAAAATAAATGTTGAACAAATAACTTAATAGCCTGAACAACTTGTCATTCTACAACATAAGTCTCCATAGACATCAAAACTGAAGTCTGGCACGCAGAAAATGGGGATTATGGAATATATTTATGACCACAATTTTCTGCAGAGTCGAGCAACTGTTAGATCTGCACCACCAAATCCATCCATTATGGCAATCGCTGAAGGAAACTCAGCCCTAGATGTGGAACTTCAGGATCCACCACAACAAAAGAGGAAAAGAAAAGGTTGATCAGGATGTAGCAATGGAAAAACACAATAAGTTATGATGTCAAAGATGAAGTAAATCTTGAAAGACAATATATTCGAAGCAAAGCAACGAATAATTACAAGTTAAAAAATGGTTACTTATTTTGACACTAAAGTAGAGATTTTTCCATATAAGTAACTAATTTTTAATGTTATCCATAAAACATTATTTATTTTAAAATTTACTTATTTACTTGTAACTAAATCTTTTAAGCTTAGCCAAACTGCACCGTCTCAACAAAATCTTATTGATAGTCACAGTGCCAACTCCTACCTTGGCTTTGAGGACTCAAGGTTATGGTAATTGGTAGAATTGATTTCAAATTGCAGGCAAGTTTCAGCTGGCAAGTGTTTTCTATCTCATTTAAAAACAACAAAGAAACGACCAATTGTAGCTAAATATTGCTTTTTGCTTGCCCTCTTAAAACTGCAATTCCATAGTCTACGGTCTTCATATCACAAGACAAGCAGAAAAATAGAACAAATATAGTATTTAAGTTACGTTACCTGCTCCGGAGAACTACACAAGGCATGCCTATTCGCTCAGCAGCAGCAACTCCAGATTGGCTTCCTGCTACCAGAACACAGCTGTGGACAGGTACATCTGCATATTCCGCCGCCGCCCTTAGAGTAGCAATAATGTTTTGCAATCTGTACCACAGACACAGACAATTTGATTTGGTTCAGCAGATTCCAGGAATCAATTGCACCAGCTAAGAGATTATTGCTGTAAGTCGCAACTAATATAATATTGAGAATTAACAAAGTTTAATGTTCCAATCAGGACGTGTGTGAAGACATATGTTAACACCTTAGTGCAGTTATAACCAAAGCCAAAAAATTCAAAATCAGAGCCATGGAAAGTCAAAGCTTCATGCATCGAAAATTTGCTCCAGCCTCCTCCTAAATGTTAGTGAATAATTTCATTTCTGAAACACAAAATTAAGATATTTACATATGTGAAACTGAATCCTCATAGTAACAGAAGTTACATACTACATTCGAAATGGAAGCTTATCTAAAGATAATATTTAGTATTCAAAGCATTTATTTTTGTTCCGGTTCAATGATGGGTCATACAACATAAATTAGAGAAGAAGAGGTTCTAAAACTCTATACAACGGTATAGGCAAAGAATGTGGAAAAACCTTCCGTTTGCGTTAGTGTTAAGTTCAACTTTTAATTTCAGAATAGAAGCAACCTCCTCGGCAATTCTTTGTCTCTCAGCAGAAGCTGATATCGAAGACGAGGAAATTTTTGTTAGTTCTTCTCTAAAAGCAAGTGAGGGAATAACAAAGAACCTAGACTCCAGTCCTACCTGCTTTGGCCACTTCCTTAGCTAATTGCTCATCCATACTGGAAGATATTCCTTTACCAAACACAAGTTGGCCATAAAAGCTTTGCTTTACATCTTCATCTCCAATTACTTTTGTCTTCAACATTCTATCATCTCCAAGCTTTTCAACAATTGGTCTAATAATCAATCAAATGAAACACATTTAGTTATTCCTATCTTATCTATAAACCATAGAACAGTCATACCAGAAACTTACCACGCAACTGCTAACATTCGTCAGACCAAAGGAATTAAAAAACTGCAAATAATTGCTAAATTTCTAGAGAGAAGAATATATCATCCTATATCATTGTCAGCTAGCATTACCCTGATTGTGATTCATAATAAAAGATCTAGATGGATTCAACAAAATAACATTAATAAACTGATCTTGAGATTTTAAAATATTTCTTTGCCAAAACCTGGCCAAGACTACAAAAACTTGATGTGACAAATGTAAAATTGAAAATGTTTCACATCAAGTCATAAGATCTTCATTCAAAATTAGCTGTGATTAACAGCTGTGTTAATTTCTAGATTTATGAAAAAGTGATATGCCAGTTTCAAGAAAATTTAATAGCAGTGTAAGACCAGAAGTTTTACTCCCAAAAAAAAAAAAAAAGTGACATGCCCTGCACAGCCATTTTAAGATTCCCTCTCAATGCAAGTAATTCCGTTGTCAATCATAGAACTGACATCAAAAGGAAAATGGAAAACCAGGAGAGAATCACTTACTCGATGGATGAAGTTGTACCATCATTAAGGATCAGCTATTAGGTCATTTTCAGACATAAACACCGAAAAGAATAGGACACAAATATGTTGTAGAAACCAGGTATCAGGTGAATAACCAAAAAGGAAAAAGAAAAATGAAAACACATGGCTAATACATTAATTAGTCCATCTTAAGATATATTAACAAGGGAAGACTAGCACTAGTGGAGTATGTCTATAATTGGGAGAATATCAGCAATTTGCCAAATGATGTCAGGGCCTTACTGTTGTATACTGTATTGATTGCCCCCATTCAAACAAAAGCTAATATCCACACATATTTGATATACTCACACATGCTAAAAGACCACCAAGTAGTGACCAATTGACCATTCAAATAGACATAAGCACAAAGTCTTGCCTCCCTTACTACAAAAATATATCCTTTCACCCACGAGCAAAGCTAGTATACGGCTGGGAGAGGGAACCCCCTCCCCTCTCGGGGGGACGGACCTCTGTTTTGCACTTCACCACTTAGTTTTCTTTCAAAAAAAAAACCTCACGTTTTCTGGCTTCACATTTTTGGTTGATTATACACAAACCTTGCTATTTTTTCTCCACTTGTACTGTAGGCTGTTAAAAAGACCACAGGTATACCTGCTTCACATGCCTCATCAATGAACCTGCAGTAAGGGGATCACATGATAAAAGTAACAATCAAATTACAAAGAAGATTGACTAGATATTACAAATGACTGTTAAATTCTTAGTGTGGTATTGCTGACCAGTAAAAATTGTAAGAGGGAGGCAATTTATCAGGGAAACAAGTGACGCATATTTGTGAAGATGCTATCTATTCTCCAGTTGAAAGGATAACTTCCATTGCTAATGGTATAGGTTATATGAAGGCCTAAACCCCTTACGTGTAGCTAATTTGTATTTATTAAGATGGCAAAGATTGAAGCACCAGAGTTGCCAATAACTGTGATGAAGAAAATGGTCTTAAGCACATAACATGCCAGGTTAAATCACAACAGAATCAGATTACTCACTCTTTAACACCAGGTCTTAAAGGGAAAGCTTTTGACAGGACAAGATCATCCAGAGCATTCTTCTGCAGACAGTAAATTAACAATTCAGCAACTTCAGGAAACAATATTCACTTTGGCTAAAATATAAAGTGAGAGAGACATTAATGAAATGTAGGCAATTTGATACAACTACAAACTCTTGTTTGTAGCATTTGGCTTCAGGCACAAGTATTATTTTTCCATAAAAGATGCACGTTCATATGCACGTGGCATAGAAAAACTAACCAAAAGGAAAATCAGGTCTCCATGAGGAATCGTGATTTTCTCTAGTTCTGAGCTAAGGTTAAGAACTAGAGAAAATCTAAAGAGAAAAAGAGGGGCCAGAGAACAAAATGAGTTGATAAATGATACATAGAGATGGGGATGGGAACTCGTAACCATCATTTGGTACCTTCTCTCGAAGAACGCGTTTCATGAAAGCTCCTTTCTCTCTTGTAGGAACTGACGTAGGCCAACCAATCTGTAAGGAATTAACAAAAATATATTACTATCAAGTTGAAGTTGGGAAAGAATTTACATTTGGACTATCCTAAATATAATTACAGGAGCTCACTCTGTCAAAATACAAGACTAACATCCTTTCCTCATCCCCAGCACTTTTCCTGAGAATAAAGGAATCAATTTTTGAAGCAACGAAATAATAAATGGTAATATGTGAATTGTGATTGTACTTTGTACTAGATAAGTCAGTAATTGAAACTTCATGAAGAAAACAGGTATTCTTGAATTGGTTTAGATATGCGTGTCCAAGTAATGGGAGACTAAAAGTGGTGGAGAGAATTTAAGGCAAAATATAAAATGCGTACATACTTATTCCATTTATTTACCCTCAACTAGTAGCCAGGTGTAGGAAGAAGAAAAGCACCAAACATAAATGTAATTAGATTTTGAAGAAGAGTATAAAGTTGTACACAATATAGTGACAGAAGCAGTATTATCTCATTGATTTCTGGCCTGGATTTCTTCTCTGCTGTCAGATTCTTTTTCTTTCTTCATTTATATTCCAGTTCGTTCTATTTTCATTTTTCTTCCATCTTCCAATAGAGGAGAATAGTAAAATAACTTTATTCCTGAAACTAACTTTATTATCAGACCAAAGCAAGAAAAACAACCGAAAAGGTTACCAAATTTAATAATTGGAATAAAAGAATTACTACTAAGATCATTCAGTGGATATCGTTTACATTATTCCCGTGGTTCTTTTAAATGGAGTGAATTGTAAACCCACGACTTCACAAGGCCCGAGAAAGTCAATATTTTAGGCTTCACTTTGATTGAGAAGGACAAGAATGCAACAGCTATGCTAACTTTACCCCCCTCCTCCCTCACTCCCCACCCCACCACACCCCCACACCAAAAGAAAAAAGGAAAATTCTGTTAGCTACATAAATAATTTTTTGCCACTCCGTTTGATCCAATTTAGATCAATTGAAAGGTCCAGCAAAATCAGATACTTTGTAACCACATTACTCGATATCTGTTGACTCTTCTTGATGAGAGCTCTTTAGGTCTATGCACAATATGCCCCCACCCATCTAAGTGCATTCCTTTAATCTATCTCTATTAACGCTACTTCCACGTGTTGTTTTATCCATTCTAATGAAAAGAGAAAAATCACGGCAAACTGAATTTTGAATAATGAGCAATAAAGCCTCAAAAAGACAAATATCTAAAGTGAACTATATGCATGGATAATTGATAAAACATCACACCTTACAAGGTCTAGATAGACCGGTTCAGTCCAATTTGCACAGTCTAATCCCAGCTTTTGAAAAGCTGAATTTGCCAATTAAAGAAACATGAGACACGTAATGATGTAATTCCCAATTAAAAACAATCATGAAAATAAATCAATGACATGATAGTGGCACATATAATTTAAAGTGTATGCCGCACCTACATTGAAGGCTTGGCGATTGCCCAAGCGATAGATATCCATTAGAACCCTGATGAAAAGGAAATTTCTAGTAAATCCACAATCAATAGTGAAAGCTACAGGACTGTGTCAGGATGCATATATGACTGTTAACAAGTATCTATATCAACACCAACTGTAAACAAAAGACGTCTAGTGGTCTAAAGGTATCTAAAACAGAGAACTGCAATTTCCACACAACATTCTATAACAAGTTTCCTCAGTGCATCAGAAAATTGAGAACGGATGGTGTATATTAGACAACTACATAGTTGAACCTCCGCCCAAACTTCAAAGTAAGTTCAGGCCAAATTGAAATTCATACTGCCTTCTGAATCCAAATACAACAAATTTGCTGCAGTTAAGCCTGCTTTTGGCAGCAGTCTAATAGAAGTCTTGAAGTTGGGATTTGGAGCTGGTAAAAATTAATACTAATTTGGGTGAAATAGTTTTCCCGGATTACAACTCTAATGTTCCAATCAATATATGCATTTTGTCCCAGCCCTTCTTACAAATTTTTGAATCATAAAACAAACATTTTAATCCTACGCAAATTAAGCCAAAAACTGAATTCAAACGCTATACGGCAAAACATCGAACAAACAAAAATACAAAAGTTAAATTCCACAAAGGCAGCATAAACACACAACAGATAAAAATACGCAACAATAAAAAAAAATGAGAGACCCTTCAACTTCAAGAAGAACGGCGAGTTGCTGAGATGGGTTGCGTTCAAAATTGCTGGAAGAGGCACTAATGAACCCATTAAACCGCAACCTCCTTTTGTTTTTCCTCCCAAAATTGAAGGCATAATTTCCGGGAAAAGTGAGAGAGAGTGAAGGTAGAGAATTAGTACTGAAATATTTAGTGGGCACTTGATAGTGCAATTTATTACTGTTTTTTGAGCCGCAAAAGAAGACAGTGCATGAAATTGGACGGAAAGCAGTTTCCATTGGGATACAAACAATGGCACAGGATTTTCTGAATTCTAACTCAAAATCGCATCCGAGTTCAAAAGCTTCACCCTGGAATTTTAGTTGGCGAATTTTTCTTAAAAGGGAAAATTATTAGGGTGGTCTCCAACTTTTATGTCATTGTTAATTATGTCTTTGACTTTAATTACTCGACAATTGTCTCTAAACTTCCAAATCTTAGCACTTAGGTCCAAGTACAATAATTTAACATTGTGGACTCCGTGTTCACCTCGCAAGACGGAATGCTTTGATCAGTAAGGAAGGTGAACTGAAGTAATAATCATCTTGGTCAAAGGCGGCCCTAAGGGTGCGCGAGTTGAGCGACCGTACAGGGTCTCATAATTGTAGGGGCACTAAAAAAAATTTGTTATTTGTGTATATATATGTATAATTATATATTTATAATATTTATTAATTTTAAAATTTAAAATTTAGATTATTATGTTAAGTTAAAGTGCACAATATTTATGAAAAATGAATTAAAAGATAGATAAATGATAATTTTTATTTAATAATGTTGTATTTCTTATTCCTAATTACATATCATAATAAGACATTTTTATTAAAGCAAGGGAAATTATTCAGATAGTTTAAGCTCCTTCATAACTAATTTCAGTGTGTTGTGCTTAACTATTTTATTTATGAATTATTTCCTTATTAATTGTATGCATTTGACATGGTATGATATACAATTGCATAAGATACTAAAATTAAGATTAATGTAATTGATTAGTTACAATTTTCTTAAATAGTATCCTACTTTAAATAATGTCAAAGAAAAGGGAAAAAAAGTATTATTCATAGGAAGAAATATTTTGATGAAAATGTCATTATAGAGAATGCACAATCACTTGAAAATTTTTTCATAACCAATTATTTCCTATATATAGTAGATCAAGCAATTGAATCACCTGAACGAAGTTTCGATCAATTCAATTAATATGATTTCATTTTATTTTTTTTGACAAGTTAAACGCATTGTATGATGTTGATTTGAAAGCATGTTGTGATTATCTTAACATTGTTCTAAGACATGTAATTTTTTACGATCTTGATGGCAAATATTTGCTATAAGAGTTGAAAATTTTGCAAAATCTTTTACCAAAAGAAAAAAAGACAATTTTTGATATATTAACTTATTAGAAATACCAAAAGGAATAAATACACATTTTGATATATTGACTTATTTGAAAATATTTGATTACTTTTCAAATATATTTATTGCTTATAAAACATTACTGAAGGAAAATTTTCAAAACTGAAATTAAAATTTAATTTACAATCAACCATGCTATAAGAACAATTGAATGTCATAACTTTAATATCTATTGGACAAGATTTGCTAGAAACGAAAGTTTAATTAGTTAGTTTGCTTATAGAAATGTAAGAAGAAACATTTTTACATGATTTATTGTATTTCAAAGTTTACATGTAGTATTTGATGTTTCTGATTTCAAAGCTTTCCCATATGGAATTGCACGAAAAGTTTAGGGGATTGGATGGTTCTTTGTTGATGACATGAATTTTGATAAAATTTGAGAGGTGCTTTTGAACTTTATTTGTACTTTTCTTTTTCACGAAATTTAAATATTATAATTTTGCGATGATATAATATTATAGAAATATATATATGTGTGTGTATATATATATATTTATTATTATTATTTATTTATTATTATTTATTTTTATTTCATAAAAGAGACACCATTTTAAAATGTCGCACGGGGCATCCAAAATCTCAAGGTTGGCCCTGATCTTGGTTATAGAATTTGTTTGGTAAACAGTCAATGTAAGTTACCCCAAATAATCAACATCATAAAAAAGACGGTCTAAGCTTAAAATCAATTCTATGAGCAGTTATGACTCCGACATGACGTCCCCAATCAACCAGTGAAAATAGGAAAAACACAATTGTTGGTCAAGTTCCATGCTATGTCACAGTTGAATGGAGTGAATACGGTGGTGGTAGACCTCCAAAACCTTGAAGGAGTGATTTCCTCCCAAAAAAAAAAAAGTATGAATTCTCAATATCCAATTCATACAATTTTTGACCTTGCCAACTTGAAACCATGTTTAGTCGCAAATCTTTTTTTTCTTTGGAAAAATATCGTTTTGAATAGTGAATTTTTAGAGAATGTGTGATTAAAAAGTAAGAATTTTTTTTGAATTTACGTGTAAAATGAGTGTGTAGAAAAAAAAATGTTTTAAAAGAACGAGACAAAAACAAAGACTAAGTCTTTAAACCTAAGAGAATCTACAACCGCTCCACCCCAAATTCTTTCAACAGTTAACAAGAATCATAGATTTCTCTCTTTTTATAGGAAGATTGATCTCATCCATTCTTGAAGTTTGTTAAAATGTAATGTGTCACATTTTAGTATCAAAAAATAAATCTATTTTTAAATTTTTTTTAAAAAAACTTAATTTCTCAATTTATTTCCATAGGACAATTAGCACATAATATCCTTATCTTTCATCATTATTGTGAAAAATATTTTTATCTTTCATTTTTTTTTTTTGGCATTTTTCACCCTCATTTTCACATTTCATTGCGTAAAAAGTAATTTTCATCCATTTTTTCAATTAAAAATTATGAATTGACAAATATACCCTTCTATTTAAATAAAACAAAACGAAAAAGAAAGAATCAATTGCAATCATGGTCCTAAACTTTTGTAAAAAATACAAATGAGTCCCAAATAAATTAGTAAAATGGTAATTAACACATAATGTTCACACCTTTCACAATTATAGTGAAAAACATAAATATTTTTCATTTTTTGACATTTTCACCCTTAATTATACATTTGATTACGCAAAACATCATTTCTATCAATTTTCATCTAATTTCTCAATATAAAGTTATGAAACAACAAATACACTTTCCTATTTAAATATAAAAAAGTATAATTTAAATTTAATTACAGTTCATGAAAAATAGATGCACAACCAAAAAATTAAATTTGCTGAAATCGAAAATGGGCAGTTTGATGTGCATTTCAAGTGTGCGCAAATTGTCAAGATAGACGAATAGTCATACTACAATATGTAAAATAAGAAATGAGAATACACTACAAGTTCACAAACTATTTTGACTCTGCATGGCGTGAAGCCATTGGGCCAGTGTGGCAAGTGTTAGTTTGATGCCCTTTTTTTTGTAGTAAGTATATTGTAACGACATTATGAATTAACGTTCAATTATTTGCATGTTAGAATTTGCAACAATAATCTAAGGTTTCATGATCATATGATTTATAACAAATTGTATACTCTACGATTTGGGTATAGTGAGACACAATTCGTTATATGATCAAAATATGTCGTTCACAATTGGTACATGAAGTTAGATGCTTTATGTTGATAAGATTGAATTGTTCTTATTAAGATTTGTCTAGATCTAAGAATAAGAACAATAACATGTTTTGAAGCACACTGAACGGGACCGCGTTGATGACTCATTTGTGACCGCTCGAAATGAGACACCACTCGATTATCGAATAAGTTACCTAAATCCTGAGCAAGTAATGTACATTTAATTGCTAGTTCAAATTCTTTAAGGTACCAATGAGTAAAGTCTCAATTAGAAGATCGATCTCGGTGCTTTGGGAATCTGGGCGATGTAGTTAGAGATCATATACATGCAATAGTGGAATCAATTAATCATCATGATGAGACGATCGTCACTCTAAGATATTTTCTAAAAGGAATTGAACCTGGGCTCAGTAGTCCGACGATAGGATCGTTGGACTTGGTGTAGTGATTTGATCACAACGAATTCGTCTTATGAAATGGGACTTAGAGGGTAATGCATGTTGAAGGGCAAAATGGTCATTTTGTCGACTTCAACATATTGACGATCAAACATGGGTTGACTTGTGGAACGGTGGTCGAAGGATATTGTTATCGATTCATAATTGGCTTCCATAACTTTCACTCAACTCAAGAGTGCAACCCCGATTTTTTGGTAGAGTAAGTCGGGATTAATAGATATATCTCAATTGGTCAAGAGTAACCCAATTAAAAACATCTATTGGAGCTTGAGTCTTGTGAGTCCGATTAGGTCCCTCTTTTGGCTCCAATAAAGGCGTGTGACTTAATTGGTCTACTACAATAAATGCTAAGAAAAATTGTGCAAATATGAAATTCTAATTGTGTGTTATAAATATGCCATTTAAGGGCACATTTGGTATTGATTAGGTTTTAGCCATTTTTCATGACCCAAAAGAAGGGAGAGGCACCTAAGGAGTGCAAGGGAGAAGATCTAAGGGAGGAAGCATTTGGCTAAGCCATTAAAAGCTCCTTCAAGGTTATCATATCACCTTTATGTGTGAGGATTTAAACAAAAAATCATATGATCTCAAGGTGATTTAAGATCCACCATACATTTAGTATTCAAAGGAAAATTAATTTCCTATTGTAATGATTAAAATTCGACATCCAACAAATGGTATCAGAGCCATGGTTATTGAAAACCTTGAGTAGGATTAAAGTTTTTATTTTAATCCGAGTGTAAAATGCATTTTTAGTATGGGTGGTGTTATGATATTTGATTTGACATGCTATTGCTTTATATGTTAAAGTATATGTTTATGCATAATCCTTTTGCCCTAAAATTTTTGCTTCCTATTGTTGTAATTCATTCTTTTTTATTGCTCTTTTATTTAGAAAATTTGTAAGCCATAAGGCATTAGGGTTTTATTTATTTTGAGACATATATATTTTGGAGAAGAAAAACCCATGGTATGAAGTTATTGTTGAAAGAAGAGCATGTAGATGAGGATGTATGAACCAGAAAAACAAAAAACATTATGAACCACCTAATGGAGGCGGTAGCCGCCGCGTCCAGCAACCATGGTTGCTGCTGGAGCCGCCGCCGCCCGACGACGGTGGTATGAAGTTATTGTTGAAAGAAGAGCATGTAGATGAAGATGTGTGAACCAGAAAAAAAAACATTATGAACCACCTAATGGAGGCGGCAGCCGCCGCGTGCAGCAACCATGGTTGCTGTTGGAGCCGCCCCCGTCGCCCGACGACGGTCGCAATCTTTTTGAGGTCGCCACCGCTGACGCCTTCATCGGAGATGGTGGTGGAAGTGGTACTATGTATTTTGTTAGGGTTTGTACAATTGGGGTTCAATTTTGATTTTTTGGGCTTTTCTTGAAAACTTGGGTCATTCTTGTTGGATAAAGGCTTTCTTGTTTTTTAATATTGGTACTCAAAAATTAAATTTGCTGACACTTGGAAGCATGGATTGGACTATAAGGAAATTGAAGAATTGGGCTGGAATGTGGCATAATAGAATACTTTAATTTTTGTTGTAATTTTAATTATTAGGATGTGTCATAAGTGATTATTATTCATTTAATTATTGCTTTTATCGCTTTATGGATGATGCATGGATGTATGATTATTACAAGTCATGTAGATTAAATGAAACACCATCTGGTGCACTAAAATCATATGCATTAGTATTAAATAATTTTTTATCACTCTAAATTAATTAGAAGTGTCAGAAAATTATTAATAATAATTTGGTGCCATTATAATTATTTATATTTGGCCGAGTAATTATTAATGAAAACCCATATTTTTAAAATAATAAGTGGGAGAAGGTTTATAGGCATGTATAAACACACGGCCTCCTCCGTCATCCAATTTGTTATTAAAATGAGTATGTTTAGTATCGAATTACATCGGTCTCCCTATAGGAAAACGACGTTATTTTAGATTAACTGAAATTGAATCTTATAATAGAAATTTTAAAATGGAATAAAGGAGTGATTATCCTATAAATAACATCTCACGTATTTCAGTTATTTTAAAATTATTGACGGAGGTTATTACACTTATATATGAATATTCTTGGAGGACTTCCTATAGAAGGTTCCAACAAAATTATTCATATGCTAAATAATAATCAATCCTCATTACATTGTGGTATGAGATGTCTAGCTCAATAAAATGAGTGAGAGGGTCCAAACCTTGCTGTTAGCTACATTGACCTCCTATAGATGGCGTGTTTAAAGTTTTAAGGGTTTAAGGTCTTTGATTAAAAAATAAAGTTTTTGGGTTTGTATTTATATACTCGTGTACGTGCATCATACAAAAATTATTTTTCATTTTAATTAATACGCGAATCGTTAATTTTTTCAGAAAAATGTCGCTTAATCAATTATCAGTGTTACTTAACAAAAATTAACTTGTGGGAGAAAACTACGTTGACTAGAAAAAAATCTTAACATTGTTCTTACCGTCGAAAAACACAAATTTGTGCTGATTGAAATTTGTCCCGAAGCCCCTAAAGATGATTCCACAGAATCTCAAAACGCTGCATATGAAAAGTGGCGTCATTCTGATGAGATAGTCCGTTGCTACAATTTGGCATCCATGTCGAACGTGTTACAACGTAAACATCAGAATATCGAAATCGTTTTTGACATAATGGAAAGTTTTCAAGAGATGTTTGGACATCAAAGCCGATAGGGCAATTATGAACACTCACATGAAACCAGGCACATCTGTGAGGGACCATATGTTAACCATGATTGGTCACTTCAATGCTGCAGAGGTTTTAGAAGCTAACATTGATTCTGAGACGCAGATTGACATGGTCCTTGAGACTCTCCCTGAGATGTTCTCACAGTTCATAGTTTACTATAATCTACACAAGATGGACATGTCTTTGACAAAATTAATAAAAGAGCTCCAAAATGCTGAAACTGTTCTCAAGGTAAAAAATGGAAATGCTTTGATTATGACAGCCAGACCCTCTCATCCTAAGCCTTCTAGTGGCAAAGGAGGAATCAAAAGGAAGAGGTCAAGCAAAAAAGAAAGATGGCAAGTCAAGGGGAAAGAAAACCATCGCCAATGGGAAACCAAAGGGAATGTGTTTTTCTTGTGGACAGAAGGGACATTGGAAGAGGAACTGCCCGGATAACCTAGCTAAGGGAAAGCAAGCTAAATGCAATGCCCTATTCATTGAGTCATGCTTAGTGGTTGGTTCTACCAGTACCTGGACTGTAGATTCTGGAGCCACTAATCATGTATGCAATTCTTTGAAGGGGTTCCAGGAAACCAAGCACCTCAGTGAATGGGAGTACACTCTCAGAGTCGGCATAGGAGCAGTAGTGTCCGCCAAAGCTGTTGGCACCTTTACTTTATGTTTTGAGAATCGTAGACATTTGATTTTGGATGACTATTATTATGTTCCCGAATTTACACGAAACTTGGTTTTCATTGCACTTTTATATCGTGTTGGTTATTCGGTACTTTTTAGCCATTCTACGGTAATTATCAAGTTGAATAATTCTGTTATATGTTCGGGTCATATGGTTAATAGTCTCTATGTCTTAAGTCCTATAATTGACTCTATACATAACACTACTACTACTAAGAAAAGAAAGAGATCGTCCAGTACCAATGAAACTCTCTTATGGCATCTTAGGATCTAAAGATTGGTAAAGGATAGACCTTTAAATGAGTTAGAGGTGGAATCTATACTAACACGTGAATCTTATAAAGAAGGAAAGATAGAAGTTTTGGAATTGGTACATTCCGATGTTTGTGGACCCATCGGTACTTGGCTAGAGGAGGATTTGAGTACTTCATCACCTTTACGGATGATTACTCTAGATTTGGATACATATACCTTATGTCTCACAAATCCGAAACTTTGGAGAAATTCAAGGAGTTTCGGACATAAATTGAGAAATAATTGGGTAAGAGTATCAAGGCTCTTCAATCCAATCGAGGTGGCGAATATATCCCAAGAGTTTAAGGTCACTTATCGGATAATGGAATATTATCCCACTGAGTGCACCAAGAACTCCCCAACAGAATGATGTCTCGGAAAGGAGAAATCGAACTCTTTTGGATATGGTAAGATCACTGATGAGTTATTCCTCGTTGCCTATTTCTTTTTGGGGATATACACTACAAATAGTCATTTATATCTTGAATTTAGTACTGTCTAAGTCGGTTCCCATGATGCCTCTTGAATTATGGAATGGGCACAAGCCTAATTTACATCATATTCGGATATGGGGGTATCCAGCACGTGTGCTAAAAGGAAAGACAGATAAGATGGGATCAAGATCGGAGGTTTTGTCTCTTTGTAGGATATACAAAAGGAACAAGAGGTTACTACTTCTATAGTCTTCTAGATAAGAAGGTATTTGTTAGTACAAATGCAACCTTCTTAGAAGACAATTACATAGAACACTCTTCTAGTAAGATTCTACTAGAAGAGGCGTGGTTCAAACAACTCGGTTCCAAATTTTCGCATAGAACCAAACAGTCTTGACTTGGAACCTCCTACAGAACCAATGGTTACTGATGAGGTAAGTGAGCATCTGATGCCTATAGTATCTCATGAAACAAAACCAGAGGTAGTAGGGAACGATGCACCCATTGATACACCTCTACACGCCCATCACAATGGAGATTATGAGGAGGTTGGTCATGACCAAGGACATGACCAAGCAGTGGGAGAAGAGGAAGGATCTTCGGTCAGACTGGATAATCAGGCATCTTCAACCATTATTCGTAGTGGGAGGATTGTTAGACCACCTTCTAGATACTTTCTCTATGGAGAGTCCTATCAGGCGATCTCTACTAAACAAGAAGAAGACCTTACTTCGTTTAAAGAAGCAATTGAGGATGTAGACTTTGAATCATGAAAATTTGCCATGAACTCAGAAATGAAATCTATGTATTCTAACAAGGTTTGAGATCTTGTGGATGCACCTAATGGGGTTAAACCTATAGAGTGCAAGTGGGTCTATAAAAGGAATATGGATATAGATGGGAAGGTTGAAACTTTCCAAGCAAGGCTAGTGGCCAAGGGTTTTACCCAAAGAGTAGGCGTCGACTATGAAGAAACCTTCTCACCGGTTGCCATGCTTAAATTTATTCGAATCATTTTATCCATTGTTGCTCATTATGATTATGAGGTTTGGCAAATGGATGTTAAGACAGCCTTTTTGAATGAGCATCTCGACCAGACTATCTACATGATGCAACCTGAAGGGTTCATAAGAGAAGGCCATGAAAGGAAAGTTTGCAAGTTGCATAGGTCCATTTATGGACTAACGTCTAGGTCCTGGAATGTCAAATTTGATCAAACAGTTAAGACCTATGGTTTTGACCAAAATCTGGATGAAACCCGTGTATACAATCGTGTGCAAGGGAAGAAATTAGTTTTTCTGATTCTTTATGTGAATGACATTCTACTCATCGAAAATAATGTAGGGACATTATCATCCGTAAAGAAATGGTTGTCACAGCAGTTTGATATGAAGGACTTGAGAGATGCTAGTTATATTTTTCACCGTTCCAGACATGAAGAATACGCTGTCTGCATTACAGTTTCAAAACATACGAAAAATATCTATCTGCGTATGAAATTATCATTTGTCTGCATTTATAATTTATTGTCTGTCAAGGTCTTGGTAGTGATATTGCTCAGATACTAAGTTAGTTCACCGGAGTAGAATCTGCAGTGCTCGGACTTTGCTGGTTTGTTGTATCCTGGGAAAACATACACCCTCATTAAATTTCAAGCATCTACGGTGAGGGAGCGAATCCGTTTTAAGGAAACTGTGCTCACACAGACCTCGATTTTTTAAAGTTTATTTGTTCTATTTTATCGTGATTTATACTACTTGTTTTGTTTGTTGTAATTAGCAAATTATTTAATCTGCTATATCTTAGCTATTATTCGATAAGTTATTGTCTACACGGTAAACTACATATCTGATATGTTAGTTGCATATACGGTATGTTAATTGTATATCCGGTAAGTTGCATATATAGTAAGTTGCATATACAGTACGTTAGTTGTATATCCGGTATGTGTTGTAAATCCAATATTTGTTAAACCGGTATTCGTTCATGAATATTTTTTCTAACAAAAATAACAACCAAAATCGAGACATATCGAAAAGAGAATTAATGGCAGAGATATCACAATAACCATACCCATCTTAATCTGCCATCCTAAATTTGAACTTCTTAAAACACCCTCTGTGAGTGAGAGAGAGAGAGAGAGAGAGAGAGAGTACTTGGGAGTTGATGCGAGTGAGTAGTTGTTATATATAATCAAAATCTGCACAACTGGAAGTTTCAAATTTGGAAGAAAGCTCAAACGGTATAGTTAATGTTCGAATTTCTAATAGCCAACACAATTAAAACTCGGCTAGAAATTCTTAGGTTGAGAACCTTATTAGGATTCAGGGTAGCCCTGATCTCCATGTACTCTCGTGCAAGGTCTTTCAGATTGCCCACTACAAATTTGTATGTAAGTTTTATGTATTTCTTTATAGGTATAAGCTTAATCTCAACGGCAACAAAGAGTCTGAATTTCCCTTGAGCCCATGGAATAGCATAAAGAGGGTCATAGTATTCATTGTAGCTATGCTATACCCAACCACCCATCAGCCAAAACAATTTCCTAAGTAGCAACAGTATCAGAGAAAAGGCCATAAATGTGGGAACTTCCTTCAATCAGATACGTAGAATAATTAAATGAAGAATGGATTTGGACCGAGACTAGAATTGAACTTCATTGAGATGAATTTGCACAACACAAGTATCCGTGGTTAAAATACAGTAGTGTTTCAAGATATGATTACCACTTCTCGAGATAGCTACACTTAGGCCCGTCTAACACTTGGGGCACAGCACAACCTTAATTTTTGTTTGGAAACCAAATGTTAAAAAGAGCTTCCTACTCTTGAAGCGCTTTAAGAGAAATGTACATTAGGCCAACTTATTCTGAAAACTCTCCTAACTAAAATAAGTGATTTTCATAAGATTAGTCAAACGGTTCAAAAGCATCTTTTGAATATCAAAGGCTCATTTGGATTTTTCAAAAATCATATCAAACAGGCCCTTAATATATCAAGAAATGTCAAATGATCAGATAGCGTTTTGAACTCTCTTTATGAAAAGCAGAAATTAAACTATGCAGAATGATATTTTGGGATATAGTATAGAGAACATGACAAGGCTTTAATGAAATTCTGCAAACTGGAGGAACCGATTTGTAAATGTTGAAAAGCTGAGTCTGAAAAAAATACATTAGTTGGAATAACATGTAATAGTCTTCAACTTGTCACGACCACACCATCTTTCTTTTTTTCATGCCACTTGTCTCGATATGATAGATCGGATTTGGAAGTTAAATTAAAATCATGTAAACAAATAAATATTTGGTCCGTGTTTGGTATTGTTAAAAGAATAATGTTACTTATATATAAGGAGTTACATAATGATTTATATACAGAGATATCAAAAAGAGAGCGAATTTTTTTTTTTTTTATTTGATTGAAGTAGTTCTGATCCAATCCTATTTCACTACATCATGTGGATGTAAACTGTTATGTATATGTAGCATAATCAAAATGTATAGTTGAAATTATTTATTGACTTAATTTAGATTTTTAGCAAATTTTTAACTAAACCAAATAGGGCTGAATTTTATTTCTATAAAAAGATAGTCTGTGGGCAGCGCATCTGGGCTTTGGCCCAAAGCCAACGGTACGTATGTTGTCTCTCTTCCGTGGACTATTGTCTATTGGTATACACCCAATTGTCAAATTTGGGCTATCAGGTGACTTTAGGACTTCCATAGTGGATTTGATTTTTTTCAATTTCCTAAAATTTTTCCAAATCTATTTTCAACAGACTGTGCGTAACTTGTATTGAAATCTAATCCAATTTTAGACAGAATTGGATTTGATTGATTGCAACCTTAGGGAAAATAGATAAGAATTATACTACTTGTACATTAATTATGTACAATTTGGATGACATTTGAATTCACGTGTCAAAATCGAGATCATTAATTGTTTTCAGTGGTGAAGAAATTAATGATAAAACTGTGTGGCACATAGTACAATGTAAAAGTCTACAAGTACAAGAAATTAGTACGGAATTGATATAGAAATTTGAAATGGACAACACAAATTCAAAGATAGTTTAAAAACACACACACAGATGCACACATGATGCTGCTGTAGCATCCTGTACAAATACAAATTCTGTGAGAAGCATCTTGTACAAATTCTGTGAATAACTCCAATGTAAAATATAATATAGGGAATAACTCCAATGTAAAATATAATGTCAATTAGAATGTATGTTTAGTAAGATTGGATAGATAAGGATTCCACCGATTTTTGATTGCGCATAATAATTAAAGAGATTAGAGATTACTTTCTTTTGACCATAAACAAAGTGCTGCCAACCAGCTGGAAAGTAGGGAACAAAATGAGAGTTTAAGGTAATAGGAACAAAACAAAGGACAACTACTCAGGTGAAAAAGTGGCACAGAGTAAGTTTGAAAATCAACCGGTTTAATCAAATTTCAACCCGAGATTTACGGTGTTATTTTATGATTAGTTCGATGGATGAAGAAATTATTAAAAAACTTTAGCACTTTTATGGTAACAGCATCCATGTTTGGTTAACTTTCTTGGATAAAAATGATCTGACTGGTACAAATTGAATAAAAGATACTAAATAATTATGACAGGTTTGGATTTGGTATCTTATTTATTGTACATGTTGACCTTCGAATTTGGGTGGGACTCACTGCATCAACGGATCTCGAATCGACTTCCCTTCAAACGTATGTTATCTATGTAGTTATAATGCACGCGTTAGACAAGCAAGATTGGAGCCAAACATAAAGGGATCGGAAGATTGTGATCGTTCGTGCTATGATGCTTATGTCAGTTACGAAAGGGTATTAAGCCCATGTTTGAGCTCTATTTTTTTGTAAAAATAAGTTTTTGTAATAGTGATTTTTTTTATTTGTTAAAAGAAAGTGTAATTAAAAATAAGAATTTTTTTTTTGAATTTACGTGTAAAATTATTTTATTTGAAGAATATGTATTTGAAAAAAAAAATTTAAAAATTAAACAATGAGACTCAAACATGGACTCAAGTGTATTGAGTGCGAGTGTGACACTTAGATAAGGGAATATAATTTGGAGTTGTGTTTATTTTGAGAGGGTGAAAATACCAAAGTGTTAATTATCATTGAATTGACACTTGTAGATATTATATGTGAGAGAAAGGAACACAAGCTTCATATGTGCTTGACACACGATCTCATCTTAATGATTCATTGATCAAGTACCATGACATCACAATATTGAAACCGAGGCATCGTGAATGGTCCATTGATCAAGTTCTATGACATCACAACATTGAAAGCGAGGTATTGTTAAGTTTATGACTTCGCAAATTGTCCTAAATGTGTAAAAGAATGTATACACTCAATCATCGTTACATGAAACGTCACATGAATCAGTTTTATTAATAGCCATCAATAATAACGAGCATAGAAATGCAATGGTAAATGATGCTGTCATGAAGCAAGAAATCTAACAACATCATCGGACAAGTGGTGTCGAATGTCGACTTGGTCGGTCATGGCTACAGTTTCAAAAAACTAGCGAAAGTACAAAATGCCCCCATATATTCATAGCCGTTATAACCCGTTTGAAGACCCGATACAGTTCAGGACACATCCGTCATTTCTAATTTCTCCCTCCCTCTTTAGATTTCCACATCACAGGAAAAATCCATCAAACACACACACACGCTCAAAATCACTTTGATTTTCTCTCTTAGGGTTTCAAAAGCTTTAGCCATGGATTCCTCTTCCTCTGAGCCTACAAAAATCGAAGAATTTGGTGGTGGTGGAGGAGGTGGAGAAAGCTCGGAAGCGGCGGCGTTCCCCTTAGACACCGATCAACTTTTATTGTACAGAGGCCTGAAGAAAGCGAAGAAAGAGAGAGGATGTACTGCGAAGGAGCGCATCAGTAAAATGCCCCCTTGCACCGCCGGCAAGCGCAGCTCCGTTTATCGTGGTGTCACTAGGTATAGTATCAGTGCAATAGCCAATATGTGATCTACTTCTTGTTAATATCGTGTGGTGATGTGCGGATGTATTTTTATTTACTCTATGAGAAATTGGAAGAATCATTAAGATTTGATGGATTCAGGTTTATGATCTATTTGCTTATTTAGAGCGTGTAAGTGTAATTTGTACTGCGAAGAAATTCTTCTCATACACTGTGAACAAAGGGAATAAGGTGCACTTTTTGATTCATGAGATGCTTTTGTCTTGTTTATATTTTCATGCCCGGAATTTGTTCCTCAAAAGCATTATAATTTTCTTCATTTTTCTTTTTTTTTTTTAATTTTTTTATGATATCGGTTTATCTATACTGGACAAGACTTTCAGAAATATGAGTTTTGCTATTGATGCCAGGCATAGATGGACCGGTCGTTATGAAGCTCATCTTTGGGATAAAAGTACCTGGAATCAAAGCCAAAACAAGAAGGGAAAACAAGGTCAATCTCTCATCCGTTTGTAAGCATGCAATTGTATTTCTGATGCTTGTTAAAATGCGTACTCGAGTATCTAATTGATTGTGATGCTAATGATTTTTATCCCTGTATTTGCACTGAAATTGGATCTCTGATGGCGTGTGACCTGCCTGGACAGTTTACTTGGGTGAGTAGTCTGATCAGCATATTTCTTTGAACACATAAATGACAACAGCATTTTGACTTAATATTAACATTTCACTTCTTCAAATGGCTCTAGGGGCTTATGATGACGAGGAAGCTGCAGCCAGAGCATATGACCTTGCCGCTCTAAAATATTGGGGCCCTGGAACGCTAATAAACTTTCCTGTAAGACATTTAAGATTTCCACTCTGTGAAACAATCATAAGCACCTCGGAGTGTTTTAAGTTCTTAAGTTTATAATCTGACAGGTTAACTGAAAGTATTCGGAGGTTAACCTTTCTAATTCGTAGTCATTATTGTTGGTTTTCTTTGCATGTATTGACAAAGTTAATTGGGGGCTGCAGGTGAAAGATTATACAAGAGACCTTGAAGAGATGCAAAATGTATCCAGAGAGGATTATCTTGCATCACTTCGAAGGTTTGTATATAATTTGTATATATATAAACCATAAATGGATGTTTGCCGTTTCTTATGAAGCATTTCTTGTGCAGAAAGAGTAGTGGTTTCTCAAGGGGTATCTCCAAATACCGCCCCCTTGCCAGGTATGATTTTGTACGTTCATTGTTCTTTTATACATGGAGATTGCTGTACAAGGCATGGATGTGGGTTAGTTACCATCCACACATACCCTTATCTGGAAATGTTGGTTTTAGTTTCTTTATGCTTCAACTTTTATTATAAGCCTGAATTTTTCCATTGTTCCTAATATTATTTGCCTTGTGTTCATATCAATTTTCACCGTCTTTAGTCGTTGGGATTCACAATTTGGTCGTATGCCTGAAGCTGCTTACTTCAACAACACACTCTATGGTAAGTATACTTAGAATATCGAGGACAAAAATGATATGGCGTTTCCGTTCATGACATTTTGAAAAAAATTCTGCTGTTTTTCTTCACGAGTCAATTGCTAATTGCCTAGTACTTCTCTACCACTAAAGGTTCCGGTGATGAGGCAAGCATTGAAAGCGAATATGTAGGTGGTTTCTGCATAGACAGGAAGATTGATATGTCAAGTTACATCAAATGGTGGGGAGTGAACAAATCCAGTCACACTGATTCCCATGCAAAATCATCAGATGAAACAAAACATGGCTGTCCGGAAGACATTGGTAGTGAACTTAAAGCTCTAGAAAGGTTGAACAAGCCCACTGAACCATATGAGATGCCATGTCTAGGTTTGTCTCTGGAAGGGAAAAAACACAAAACAATGTCCGCTATGAGCATTTTGTCACAGTCAGCTGCATACAGAAGCCTGCAAGAGAATGCACTGAAGAAGAAAGAAAAGGATGAGAATGACGAGAATGAAAACAAAAGTGGTATAAAAAAAATTGACCTTGGGAAGACCATTGAGAAATCATGGCATGATGGTGGAAGTGAGAGACTTGGAGTTGCATCTGGTATAGGTGGAGGATTATCCATGCAGAGGAATGCATACCCCCTAGCTCCTCTTCTGTCAGCTCCACTTCTTACCAACTACAATACTATTGATCCCTTAACAGACCCCGTTCTTTGGAGTTCTCTTGTTTCTATCCTTCCTACTGGATCTTCACACACAACCGAGGTTTGTCTCTTTTCCTGAAACTTTATTTGTGAAACTTGGGTAAGTATTTTCATAACTGAAAGACTATATAACATACATATAATTATATGTAGTATATCATTTTAAGTATTTTTGTCTACTGTTGCAAGGTTTATGGAACATTGAACACCTTTATTCGGTTGGCATTTAAGTATAGGGTCACCGTCCTGTAGATAAGTCAATAATTTCGCTTGTTTCGTGAAAGGGAAATTTCCTCTTTGATGCATATTACCGTTGAAACATAATTCCTTACGAAGACGGAGCAACATTTATGCAGGTTATGAAGAACGAATCCAACTCAGATTATACTTTCTTCCAGCAAGGAGATTAACGCTTTTCACTTTGATTCTGCAATCAAATTAAAAGTAACGCCTGCTTGAGATTTATTCAAATCAAGTATGGGAAAACATAGGTTATTGCAAGGGCTTTTGCACTACAACAGTCTGGAAAAGCTGAAATGAAAACTGCAAGAGTTGTGTATTACTTAGTAGTTGTAAATTATTTCATTATTATTGTGTTTTATGTTTTATTTCTTGAAGACACGGGTAGGCTTCAGGGCATGTATAGAAAGCAGAGAGATAGACAGACGTTCTTTTTACATTTTTTCAGTTCTTCCTTGGCATTTCCATTACATAATATTCATTATAATCATCATCACTATTGCTTTGAAGTCATTTTAACTACTTTTTGTTAAGATTTGGGGTTCCATATCTTAAAATGTCAACCTTAATATGAGGAGTAGCCCAAATTCTTATAAATTGGTCTATATTTCATCTTTATTCGATATGAGATTTTTATCCAAACCAATCTTAAAATTCGTGTGCTCATTTTTTTGAGTCTTTGATACCATGTTAAGATTTGAAATTACATCTTAAAATATCAACATTATTAAGAGGAGTACACCAAATTCTTATATATCGGTCTATGTTTTCATTTTTATTCGACGTGAGGTTTTTATCCTTTTAACACTTTTGATAATGATTTGGACCCCTCAATGATGCTCTCAGTTCTGCTTCAACATTAACATCACCATCACAATTCCTAGAGTAAACCAAGGGCTGGATTTCTTATGCTACACAATCAGTATTCAGTTTGATTTCTCCAATACCGCGTTACAACAACTGGGTTTGAACATCCCAGAATTTTATATAATTTTTAGGAATTTATAGAATTTTTCTGAAAATTTTTGAAGTTTTTTGAGCAGTGAATTTTTTATCCTGCTCACTGAAGGCAGGATTTGTTTGGCAATATGGCAGTTCAACTTAGAAAAATTATGAAAGTCTAGAATAAAATGTGGTATGATATCCTCTTGATAAATTGAAGCAGAAATAAGTTTACAAAATTTTCAATGAGTATTTTATTATTAAAAATTCCTACAAGAGAGGACATTTGGCAGAAGTCCTGATTCAGACAGAGCACCCGTTGAAATTTCTTTTTAACTATTCTATCTTTAATTTTTGAGTTGAAATTATGAATCTAGCTCCTCGTTCATTCTCCTTCAAATTAACCCAAATCCTTTTAAACACCGCATATTTGAAGGCGTTTGGTGGAGATTAAAATTAAATTTTAGTAAATTTTAATAAAAATTTTGAAATGTGTGGTTAAAAAATTGTGGAACTCATGATGTGATTAATATTAATTATTTGATTTGACTTGATTAAAATTAAATTTTAATCGGAACCAAACATGATCTAAAATGAAACCGAAAAAATAGGACGTGGAAAAGTCAATTACGAAACTGCATTTTCCACACATTTTTCAACCATTTCAGTGTATGCGGGCCCACATAATTTGAATTGAAAATGAGTTTTCTGGACTTTAATGGGTCTAAAATAGGCGCAAGTGTCGTTTATAAGATTTTACTTCTTAAATGAAGGAGATGTAACAAGGAGTATAATAAGGATTATCTTTCTTTCAATTATTTGCCAATATTTAATTCTCAAGTGACGAAATTCTTATAAATAAATGTGTCGTTCTTCTGAGATTTGTTGAGAGCAAAAGTGTAATTTTACGATATCCTCCTACGTCTCAAGTTGAAATTCCTTTTATGTTGATTATGAACTGTAATATCGTGTATGGAAGGCATTAGATCGAGCTATGATAGGATCTTCATTTATTCTCGATAAAGGCATTTGAAAAGTTAAACATGTGATGTTCGATAACTCCTTGATTGATTAGGTGTCTCTTGACATCTAAAAAAATTCTTTTCTCGAGACCCATTTTCATTATCCACTAATGGCGTTATATCTTTTGATGTTAAAATACGATTGTTAAGAAGAAAGTAGGATGAATTCTCGATATTAATATGTTATCCTTGTACGTCCCTACTTTTACTAGAAGTGCATTTATTGCATTCTAAGCATAAGATGATTTCTTTGTGGTAATGGAAAATTGATACCATTTCCTTCTTCTTCTTATTTAGGATTAATCGGCAAGCATAGTTTTTTGAAGCATGAATCATACACCACGTTCCTTTCGAAATGTCAATTTCTTTTGAATGTTTAAATACTCACCTATAAAAGAGACATCCTTTTCGCCAGAGTGTGAACCAAATCTAAAATCTTCTAGCATGTCTTTCTATTGGATCTTCCCTTTGTACTCGCATTCATCTAAATATATTTAACTAATTGCATATTATACTTTCAGTTTGAATATCATTAAATTAGC
>CAIGRP010036533.1:0-14297 GCA_903798385.1 Fraxinus cuspidata
TTTTCACCATCTTCGAGACTTTTAACATATAATGTAGCTTCATTATCGCTCCTCCTGAATTCTAGATGAATCAAATGAGAGTCAATTCTAGCATACCAGGTCCTGGGGGCTTACTTCAGCCCATACAATGCTTTTCTCGATCTGTAAACTTTGTCTTCTTCACCTAAAATTACAAAACCTTGAGGCTGGTGCACATAAATCTCATCCTCAAGAATGCCATTAAGAAAGGAAGACTTGACATCTAAATGAAAAACAGTCCATCCATGTTTAGCAGCATTCTAATAGTATCATGTTTTGCCACAGGTGCAAATGTATCACCATAATCTACTCCAGCCATTTGTGCATGACCCTTCACAACCAATCTGGCCATTTGTGCATGACCCTTCACAACCAATCCAGCCATTTGTGCATGACCCTTCACAACCAATCTGGCCTTATGTTTGAAAATGGAGCCATCGAGGTTTAATTTATTTTTGTAAACCCATTTGACATCGATAACATTCTTTTCCTTTGGCTTGGTGGTGAACTCCCAGGTCTGATTCTTCTCAATCATTCTAATTTTCTCCTTCATAGCTTTTCACCATTCTTCAAGTTGGAAAGCTTCGACAAAATCTCATGGTTATGAGATAGCTATGTTGCATCTTGCATAAATCTCATACAGATATTTAGTTTTCAGGTTTGGAGAATCCATGTCTGAATCATCGTCACCTTCTTCACTTTCGACATAGATTTCCTAATTTTCATTTGCTCCTCCTGAGCTTGAAACCTGATGTGGAATTACAGATTGCTTTTCAACTGAATTCTTTTCCCAAATCCAGAAGGTCAACTCATCTACTTTAAGATCCCTACACACTGTGATCTTTTTTGTCTTCATGTTATAAACTCCCCTTGGATTGAGTTGCATAACCCAAAAGAATACCCAATTCTGCCTTCTCATCCAATTTGGTTCTGTTTACTACTGGAACATAAAAATAGAACACTGAACCAAAAACTTTCAGGTGCTTAACCGAAGGTTTTATCCCAAACCATGCTTCATATGGTGTCATGCCCTTCACGGACTTTGTAGTAAGTCTGTTTAGAAGATAAACAGCTGAATCTACAGCTTCAACCCAGAAATACTTAGGCAAGCAATTCTCAATAATCATGCATCTAGCCATCTCCATCACGGTCCTATTTTTCCTTTCTGATACCCCATTATGTTGTGGAGTATAGGGTACTGTAAGCTGATGATTAATACCTACAATTTCACAAAATTTCACCAATTCTCCAGAGTTGTACTCCATACCATTGTCTGACCTCAGTCTTGATGCTATTCTCCACATAAGCTCTAAATTTCTTAAGATAAAACTTAAGATTTATTAGCCATGAAATAAACCCATACCATCCTTGTCAAATCATCAATGAAGAAGAGAAAATATTTGCTTCCATTGAGAGATGGACTGCTCATTGGACCACTGACATCAGTATGGACAAAATCAAGTTTTTTGGTTGCCCTCCAAGTACTGTTGACATAAAAGGATTTGTTATGCATCTTCCCCTTCTGACAACATTCACAAAGATCATCAGTCACATAAATAGAAGACATATCCATCACCATACCATTTTCTTCCATAAACTTCAAGGATTTCTGATTATAGTGTCCAAACCTTCTATGCCACAGCCAAGTTTCATCAGTTTTGGCACTATAAACATGTTGTTTAGCCATATTGAAATCCAAACGAAAATTGGCATCTACCGTTCCAACATTTGCAATTTCATAACCATGAGGATCATAAATAATGCACATATTATTTTTGAAATTGACAGAATATCCCTTCTTCAACATTTTAGCCACACTCAAAAGGTTTTGATCTAGGCAAGGGACATAAAAAAACATCATACATGAGCTTGGTACCTCTTTTAGTATGAATAGTGATAATACCCTTGCCTTCTGACTGCACAAGTTCTCCATTTCCCAGCTTTACTTTGACTTTGTAGGATCTGTCCAGTGACTTGAACATGCTTACATCACCCGTCATGTGGCTTGTACAACCACTATCAACAAGCCAAATGTTGTCTCCAAGTGGTTGAGAAGGGTTGCCGACCATAAATAACCTTCCCTTAGGTTGCAATTGATCCTGAGTGTGGTTTGCTTGCTCTGTAGGCTGTTGTTATGCTTGTCCTATGTTGAATCTGCAAAACTTTTTGATATGCTCATATCTCTTACAGTTTCTACACTGGTACTGAGGTTAATCCTTATGCTAGCAATCTCTCTCCAGATGGTTCGTTCTTCCATAAGTTCTACAAGGTGGAAACTTACTTTTTTTGTGAACATCTTTTGAGCTTTCAGGAGCTTTATCTTTACTCTGTCTGTTACCAGTAGATTTCTTCCCATCTTTACCTCCATTTTTCTTGCCTTTGTGCTTAATGATAAGTGTTCCTCCAATGTTTTCTTCTGACCTCATAAGGGTCCTTTGCTCTTGTGCCTGGATCTTGCTAATTAGTTCTGCAATTGACAAATTTTTCAAATCACAAGACTCTTCAATTGCTGAAATCTTGGATTCAAATTTGTCTGGCAAGCTTATCAACATTTTTTCCACCACTTTTGAGTCTTCAAATGTCTCTCCATAAAAACGAATTTGATTCACAAGTTGCATGAGTTATGAAGAATATTCCTTTACTATCTCTCTGTCCTTCATTCTCAATATTTCAAACTCTCTTTTGAGAGTTAACATCTTGACAGACTTTACCCTGTCACTTCCTTCAAACTCTTCCTTCAATTTATCCCATGCTTGTTTTGGTGAATCACAAGACATTATTCTTAAGAAAATTACATCTAACATTGCTGAGTGTATGCGCGTAAGTGCACTAGGTTTCCTTCTCAGATCTTCTTCGTACTTCCTGATATGTGCCAATGTTGGATTTTGCAGAAGATGAGCAAGATTAACGTCATTCTCAATGACCTCCCACAAATTCATGGCCTTTAAGTAGGTCTTTATCTTAATAGCCAATAACTGATACTTCTCTCCTGTAAAGAGAGGAGGAGTAGGAACAATAACATTACTTGAAGCCATTCTGAAAATTTTTGGAGGCTCTTGAAACTTACAAGTGTTTTAACTCTCGTGTTTAGCTCGTACATTCAATAGAAAATGAAACTCACGTCCCCTTAAGAAGAAGGCTCCGATACCAATTGTAGGAAAAAATAGCAGAAAGAAATTCCAAAAAAATTACTGTAAGGAACTGAGAATGAAGTTTTTATGTGGAAGATACTTTCTTTCATTGATACGATACAAGAAAAAGAGATCATGTTTATAGATATTTTTGCATAAAAATCTTAACTGGCAATTTTATTTGTTACTGATATTCCTAGATTTGAGGAACTACATTGACTCAGTAAATAAAATAATTTCAAAATAAATTAAAGAAAACATAAACTTAATCAGCTACCTAAAGTCTTAGTAATTCAACAATACCCCATAAACTTGGGGTTGATTTTATGAATCCATTTTTTAGACATAATGCAATAAATAAATTGAATCAATTTCACAGCTCTCCAACTATTAAGCAAATGATTACTGCAAGAAAAACCTAGAAGTATACCTGAACACTTCATCTAGCAAGGTATCCGTCATTGGCTCACGGGAGAATACCTAGTAAGTTATATCATCCTCATGTTGCTTAAGAATACTGATGCTCGAGAATGGTACATAAGGAGACTCTGTAGTGCCTACCAAGTCTGAGAGTTCAGACCAAAATATGCATGCTCACAACAAATAATTAAATTGGGATACGTTAAAAATATAACAAAGGGATAAGTATGGATACAAATGATGTCAAAGGGAACCCCCATATACTCACGGGACTTAACAGACCCCTAACAAAAGTTGCATGTGTGTGCTGTAATTTCCTTGGAGGAATTGAAATCTATATTCAGCTCATCTAAGGGGGTTGTGACAACCGTAACTCCACAGTTGTAACTCTTGCTGACGCAGAACGGAAGTTCAAAGGTTTACTAGCATAACACTCACAAGCTCATAAAACTGGAACCCACCAGAAAATAATAGCAAACCAAAATGAATCTCCTTTATTCTGATAACAAAGAGCCTTTAAATATTCTCTAGGAACCCTAATTTAAGCAAAAAGACCAAAATAGACATCCACTAAATCAAAACAACTAAAACGCAAAAACAAAAAAAAAGGATAAAACTTCAACTGTCCGCCAACATACCTTAAACAGTGAATCTGAGGATGGAAATGACGTCAATCGGGAAACCCCAGGTTAATACGGTATGGAGCACTGAAAACCCTTTCCGAAAACATATTATAATAGAAAATCTGACACCCGAGCTAAAAATTATGCCCATTTCTTCGTAGCAACAGCTCTTTTAGCCAATTTTCTAGCCATCTCTTCTTCAAACTCCAAAGCTAATTGTCCTGCATCACTTGCATTTGGTAAAGTTAAGTACACAAACATCTCGTAGAGAAGTGGTGGATTGTTTCTTCACGAAAGTGCAACACAACATCAAATCTGTTGATCAATTCAGCGGCTATCTGTCAGTTCCCTTTTTCAATTGACCATAAACAACCTCTAGATCCTGCCAAGGAAACTGCACCAGCAAGTCCACTGATGTTAACACATCGAATGTAATTTATCCTCGTTATAACCTGTACAAGAAAGATAAATTTTAAATTTATTTTGAAATCCAAAATGACACTACAAGTTCAAGATGCTTAAACTTCACAGTAGCTTGGTCCTAGCAGTATCATAATTTTCATGCATGGACCAAACTTTAGATCAAAGAAAGGGCAATAGAAAAGAAGAAATATAAGATAACACTATAATATGAAGCACAGGGCCATTTTGGGAGCATTGGCATTAGATAGATAAATGTTTTGAAGGTTATAAAAATGATTGAGTCAACTAGATACATGGGTCTACGTTATAAGCAACAAAAAAACTACTAGATAAGTCCAATACCAATTTGTTGTGATAATAGGGGAAAAAATAATATGACACAATATGAAGTAATTAATCACAAACTTAAGAGTAAAATAATTGGTAGAGGAATGAAGATTTCACTTAAATATGGAGAAAAAATTACAATGATTTTGTGTTTTTTATTTGTTTAACTAAAATACAATGAAGAGTTAATTATATATAGAGAACATGTGAAACCCTAAAAGTCGAGTTATGGATGAAATAGAATGCAAACAACCTATTGAAAACGGACTTGGAGGCCAAAACGCCCCGCGTAGGCAGAATGGGCGCTACCCAAGCGACGCTCCGACGCCGAGGCAAGATCCCCGCACCAGATTGTTGAAATTAATTCCCCAAGCATTTTTTTAAACTTTTTATCTATATTTTGGTCTCTTCAGATCCAATACAAATTTCAACTCCCAATATGACTTCCAAATAAAACTCCAACTAGAATTTGCCAAATAAATTTCGAATAGGATTTCAAAAACATTCCAACAAATAGAATTCCTCATAATGTCGACCTTAATTAAAATTTCCAATCATCTTTAAAATAAAATTTTGGGTCGCACCCTAATTCTAACAGTCTACATGTAGAAAAACGAGAAACACTTTTGTTATTCTCATTATTAAAACATTTTCACTACACTTTAAATCTATTTTCTGTTCATATACATTATTCATGGTTATGTGATCTGAATATGTTATTGAAAGCACGCGAACAAGAGCATTCTAGTTCTTCTTATATATAACCCATATGTCAAGTAACAAAAAATGAAATCAAATATACTTTCAAACAGACCTAATTTTATAAAATCACTCAAAAATTCTGTTATTTTGATATTAATTAGTTATTTACTTTTCATTTATTAAAATATTAATGCTTATTGAAAATCAATATAGTTTATTTTCATAAGCACTCGATAATTACATATCAAAGTTAAATAACTATATATCTAATAATTATTTTTTATGATGAAAATTGAACATGTATTTTTAAATTAGGAATGAGATTAAATATTTGGGCAAAATTGATGAACAAAAATTGAGAACCACCTGATTTAACTTATTTACATTCATACATTTTCTGTCCCTAGTCCTTACTACGAAGATGGATATTTGTTGCAATAATGCATGCGGTATTACTATCACATCTTTCAATTTATTTCCTTGTACAAATTTGGATATGTGGAACAATTTATTTCTTTTAAATATGTCTTTATAATATAGAAAACTAGTTATTTTCTCTAAAAAATTGGTTGACGATATCAGCAAATCTCTACAGAAAATAGGTAGACATTGCCGTAGATAGAAGAATAGTTTAAAGATTAGTCTTATGTTGTAGGGCATGTGACTCATGCAATGTAATCGCATGTCACCATTGTGATATTATACGAGTTATTTAATAAAAAGTAATTGTGAATCTGAATAATTTTATGACGTATAATTACGACCAAGTCGTATGAAGTGAGTTTACATGAGATATAACAAACAATTGTCACTAACTACTTTTACTTTTGTAGAACTGTGACAACTTTATGTAGATGTAATTTGTTGTCAAAATGACGTGACATTGTGAGAATTGACGAGATGTTTAGCAACATACAATTATGGAACGTATGAGGAGTATCCTTAAAGCTGTAACTACGAATTTGTGGGCCTCTGTTGTGCAAATTGAAAGATAATAATTATTTTTCTTATTATAAATCAAGTGAACGATTCACTCTCCCTCTTTATTGCGATAAAAAGGAGTCAATATCATCTAAATTATCAATTTTTTAGTAATAATATCATAAATGTAAAAAAAAAAAACCAAAAATTTAAATTATTAAATTCCTAAAAATTTGATTTAAGAATTCTTTTATTAATCACTTAATTTATTAAAAGTAAAAGTCGATCGGTCTAATTTTTTAATCTAAGTGTATAAAGCCCAATTAAAAGGCATGCACATCCAACTATAACCCATGCCGGTTTACCTATGCACGTTTAAGTATTAGAGGGTATTTAATTGGGACTTTACAAATTTTTTGGAATTTAAAAAATTTAAGGATATGCAATATAGACTTTTTGAGACTCTTTAAAAGTATTGATGTATTTAATCAAACCTTTTCTAAACTTTTAAAGATTATTCAATTAAATTTTTTTAGAAATTTTCATGAATCTTGTGGTATTCAAAATATCAATGAATTTTAAAGATTTTTATAAAAATTTAGAGCCTTGATTTAAAAATTAACTTTTTCTGCCCATTATAGCGCTCACTCGCTCTCGCTCTCTCTCTCTCTCTCATTGATAATATGATAAATTAAATATTTTTTACATTTTTATCAAAGAGTAATAATATATTTATATATTTTTGTATTTTATTTATTTATTTAAAGTAACTTGAATTTTTTATTCTTGTAAAAATATTTTTTATTACACGGGGAAAAGAAAAATTGTGGAGATCGAATCACCACCTTCTTTACTGAACTTAATGTCGTTATGCTATATTAACGTGAATTATATTTTAAATAATTAAAAATTATGAAATTTATAAAAGCCAATCAAAATCTCTCGATTAAATAATAGTGTTCTAAAAAAGCGTAAAATGTGACTGAGCGTGAAGGTGAAGTTTCATGTTTTACAAGCCTTTGTGAGGCTTAAGTGTTTAAAAAAAAAAAAAAAGCACAAAGTTTTCTTATTCTTAATATTATTTTAAATTTTTAATTATTCTTAATCATTTAATAATTAAAATAGTACATATCAAATATTTATAATTATAAAATACTATATTTACTTAAAAATTCATACCATTTGTCTATTATACAATTTTCAAATTTTCGATATACAAAAATTAAAATATTTTTCATAATTTCAATTTTCAAGTAGACAATTCATACTTAATAAATTTATAGGAACTGCACATATACTTTTAGAGTTTGCAATAAAATAATGAGTCTCAAGTTCTTAATTATCTTAGCTTAAATCTTTTATAACTATTTAAAAATTTGAAATTGAAGTCAAATGAAAAGTTAAAAAAAAATAAATAGACCTAATGAAGTGCGTTTAAAGAAGATGAATCTGCGGTATAATAAGATAAAAATTGGGGGGAACATGAGACATGTTTTCTTCTACCCTATTAAGCTGGAAATTGGGGAAGAGGTAAAAAAGGGAGACACATTGTCATGGACTCAATATACCATTACTTGCTTATTGGGCCATTTACTCTTATTATTACTTGCTTATTGGGCTATTTACTTTTATTTTATCTAAGTGGGCTAGCTCAAGCCGGTTGTATATATGGTTTTGTTTCGAAGACGGAGGGTGATGAATTGAATCGTGGTCTGCCGCCTCCTCTTCCTCTTCTCCTCCTCCTGCTCTCTGGTTTCTTCCTCTTCACCGTCTTCTCCTCCCATCTCCTGTTCTTCTTCTTCTTTGTCCCCGTTCTTCTCTCTCGTAAGGTTCTTCCCCTGCTTCTTCCTCTTCTCCTGCTTATTCCTCTTCTTCCTCTGCTGATCGATTTTCACTTGTAATTCCTTGCATTGTAATAGAAAATATCAGTTAAATGACATATATTTACATTAAGTGCTGAGTATTGAATTTGGTTTCATTATTCTGGTTTATTTGGTGTTTGATTGGGTTTTGGTGCGAAATTGAAATTCAACCATAACACATTCATCCCGACTCCAATTTATCTTGTGATTTCTACTCAACTTCTTCATCAACGAAATTGGAGGTAGCATCTGATTTTATTGGTGTAAAAACGGGCGAACTCAATCTGATCGTTGTGAATGACATAATTTCAACTCAACTCCTTGTAATTTATTTGTTTGTTTTTTCGTTCTTGTTCTTTCACTGCTAATTGTGATGGAGTTCACCGGAGAATGGAAATCCCTCTGGCCCATATCCTCCACCATCTCTCCCCCACTCCTCCTGTCAAACAAAACCCCCAAAAAACCCCTTGGCCCTCTAATTTTTACCCCAACTCTCAACACACCCACCAATGTACTGCTAGAATCCCCGTATCTCGCCCCCAAACTCCCCCTTCCGTACCCACAACTTCCGCTCTCAAGATTCCTTCGAAAGTACTGTGCTACACCTTCCACCGCCGCCTCTATTTCCTCTCTTTTCGGTCCCCAACTCCCTGACTACTCAACCCATTTTAGTAATTTCAATGCCCTCCAACTACTCAGAATCCCGAACAAGAATTTAATGATTGTTTTTTTCCCCACGGGTGAGAATTATAATCTAGTGGGGTTTACCTTACTGTCATTAAAAGATGCCAAATTGAGTGTTACTTCGATAAGGGAAAAAAATTTCACAGTGGCGAAAGATAGCTGCATAAATCATCACCGGATTACAAGGTTGTTGGTCAACCCTGTCAACAACGAAGATATGTCTCTAGTTGTGAGTAATGATTATAACAGTAATAGTGTTAAAATGGTTGGGTTTTTGATGGTTTGCACTGAGTATTCTGTATATTGGTATAGAGTTTGTATTGTTAGTGTAGTTAAAGGGACCAAATATTATTCTGTTAATTTGGATTATGCAGGGTGTACCGATTCTAAGACATTAAAGGGTAAAGCAGTTGTGAGCGCGTGTTGGAGTCCGCATTTGAAGGAAGAGTGTTTAGTGTTGTTGGATAATGGTGACTTGTTGATGTTTGATATTAATGAATCTTGCACAAAAAAGGGTAATCTTGGGCTTTTAATGAGTGCAAGGAATAGAGCTTTAGAAAAGAAGATGCGAATCTCACTTCACAATAAGGTGAGTCTAGAGAAGGATGAAAGTGGTAGTGGGGAGTGGTTTGGATGTGACTTTAGTTGGCATCCAAGGATATTTATTGTTGCTCATTCTGGTGCAGTATTCTTGGTTGATCTGAGCTGTGCAGGGAATTGCAATGTGAAATGTTTGTTGAAAGATGTTGTCTAACATGAACAATGATGGGTTTGTGGCGTTCTCAAGGGTGGGTTATGATGCATTCTGCTTCACTGTAGCTACAAAACACTTGTTGCTTCTTTGTGATGTGCGGAAACCATTGATGCCGTTGTTGCGTTGGGTACATGGTCTTGTTAATCCACGGTACATAACCGTTCTTAAATTGTCAGAGTTAAGGTCGAATGCAAATGTTGATGATTACAGGTGTGTGTCTGAATCAGGGTATTGCATATTGTTGGGATCGTTTTGGGACTGTGAGTTTAGTCTTTTCTATTTTGGGTTCAACATTAATAGAACCGACTCTGTCTCTTCAAAAAATTTGAAGTTCTGCAACTTGTATTATGCATGGGGACTCCCTTCAAAGATTTCATTGTCAGGCCATGATTGTAATTGTGGCAGTTGTCTTGTAAGAGAGGAATTCCCGAAAAGTTCTCTCCCTGATTGGATTGACTGGAGGCAAAAAATACAGGTGGTCATGGGGTTTGGCATTCTCGATGCAGATCTTTTTGCCGAGTTTTCTAGACCTAATAGTTTTGATGGGTTTGTATTAATTAGGTTAATGTCATCAGGGAAGCTAGAAGCACAACAGTACCATGCAGAATGGGAACCTGAAAAATATTCTGAAATATTTCATAAGACATGCATTCGTCACGCAAATAATCATTTGTATGATACGAGTGCCGCAGAATATAAAATAGAAAAGAAACATCAGCACTTGAAGTTTGACTTCCTCAATGCCTGTTTGGAAGATAATCTAGCTAAATACATTGTTGAACGAAGAGAAAACGTGAAAGAGAGTGGTGAAGATGCCCCAAAAAAATATAATGTCGCATCAAAATCCAATTTCCATCAAGAAATCTGTCATAAGCTGAAGGCCTTTAGGCTTCCTAGAATAAGGTCATCCCTGGCAGTTTCTGATGTTATGGAAGATATTAGCTTACCAACCAGCATAAATGAGATTGCTTTGAGAAGTACCTGGGCCAGCTTACCTACAAACCTCTTGCAATTGGCCTTCTGCACCTACTCAGAATTCCTTATGGATCTTGAGAAGCATAAGGAACCTTTAGAGTTCCCAGATATTCCCTATAAACTTCAAGTGCTGCCCTTTCCTTTCCGAAAGCCGTCACCGGCGTCGTTATTTACCAGACTATTAGTTCAGCCTTCTGATGCTCTTGTAGGTCCAGTTCTTCCCCCTCATCTTTTGACTATTCTTCATAAACTCAGCATGGAAGAACTTAAAAAGGAAAGACAGACTTACCTGGAAGAAACAGAAGCATTCTCAATCAATGCTGAACTCAGACTTCAATATAAGAAAGTAATGGAGGTTGTCGAGGAGCTTGCTGTTTCGGATTCTGACACCAAGATTCAGGATGATGATTTTGTTTCTCTTGCTGATGATAAAGATGAGATGAGCTACGACTACGAGACTCAAAAATCGAAGCTCTCTTATCATAAACCGCTGGCGTTCTCAGAGAATTCCTCTGATGTGGATGTGATGACGAGGAAATTTGGATTTGAGATTGACAGATTTTCAACCTTTGTTTTTCGGAGAACCCAAGAGCATAAATCTAATGTCAGTGCAGGGATGGTAGGGCTAGAGCTATTTGATATGGGGTGCCCAATAGCTCTAAATTTTGGTGATTATACCATTGACTTTGGGCCTAAGGAGCTGGAAGCATACCAAAATTTGAAGAAACAAGATTTAGAATTTCAGAAAGGTTTTAATCTCTATCAAGATTATATCACCAGAGGGAAATCACTGAAATGAGTTATGTGACTTTCTAAGTTTCTTCTCTGACACTATTTTAACGCTTGGTGGTTTTGGAAAGGTGTTATTAAAATTTTATTAGGATATTAACTTGTTGTACAGACACCTATCTGTTGTATGTTATACAATTAAAAAAATCTGATTGAAATGGCATACTTGAATGGTTATATATTCCAACACTGTTCAGCTTTTTGAGTAATGCCATGCATCCATAGTTTGTTTCTATCAAATGCGCTTCCATAAAGTTCAGCTCGTGTAATTTCAAACCTTCTGCACTGTCTTCTAGAGCAAGACAAGTTACTTTGATCTGCTTTTCTTCTAGAGCAAGACAAGTTACTTTGATCTCGTTTGATTTTCATCCCCCTTTTTATTGGACTGTTAAGTTGCCTTTTTCCCAGATGGCCCTATGAAAGCTAGAAGAGATGAAAATGTTACTGTCACCTGAAAGCTCCAAACTTAGCGATTTTGAACCATTATTGCGCTGTTTGTGTGAAGTCTGAATTTAAGGTGTCTTTTTTGAAAATATTTTCTATCTTTACGTGCACTATATTGGAAAGAAATGAAATGTATATTATCTTATGTGACTTTGCACCAAGGTAGTTGTTCTGATAGTTTCTGAAATCCTGGGGAAATGCCATTCTTCAATGGAGCCTTGGTGAAATTATCCGTTTACACATTACCAGTTGGGTTTCCGAATATTTGTTTTAGTAATAATTTGCGCACCTTGAGCAATAAGATAACAATATAAACAGCTAACATTGTCTTTAAACTTAGAACTATCACACATTGAGGCAGCTTTAGCTGTAGTCATCTTACCAAAAGAGTTCTCAAATAGCACAATTATTGTAAAAAATCGGCATTGCTTTTGATGCAATGCCGATTTTTTCACAGGACTTGTGCTACTAGGGCCAACAATTAGAGTTGCTTTCAACCACGATAAGATACATGATGGTTTTATACGGTAAAGGATGTTAACATTTGAATTCCTCTTCATTTGCCAAAGCTCAGAAACTTGCTTTTGTAAAAACAAATACATATTCAGGCATTCAGCAACATTTCAATATTTAGATCATTTTGTTTCAATAACAATGCAGACACTAATTTTTCCTTGCAGGAGTAATTTTTTCGTTTTTTTTTAATAAATCTTGAAACCCATGTGCTCTAATACATTTTCTTTCTGTACAAATTTTTGAATTTTAGAGCCTTGAAAAATGTCGCTCGAAAAACCAATGCTTCCATAGAGATATGGTGTATGTCTTTACTTTAAATTGTTTTTTAACTACACTAAATTTGTTTTTGTTTTACTCGAATCCTACACATTTATATGTGTTTCTATTTAAAGACCAACAGTCAACCATTTTTCCATAAAGTGCAACCATGGAGGGCAGTTCTTCTTTGGGATAAATGACAAAATCTACTTGAATGGAAAGGTTAGTTTAACAATCTGGAGGGAAACGCACTTCATAGGATTACATTGCCAACTATGAATCATCTGTGTCTGGTCCCAGCTTTAATTATTTTGATACACACTTATTACCTCCTTTATGTATTTTCAAAACTCTGAATCCTATAAACATATTTTGCTCTTTACAAAATGAATTTTTAGGTGTGCTGTTGCATCGAACTTGTTTTTTCACTATTATTATGTTCATCTGCTGCAACATGTATGTGTCAAATTTCAAAGATAAATTACTGTAGAAACTGATGATCTTGATTTGAAGAATGTAGAATCTGATCGTGTACGACGATGCACCGGGAAGGTCTCGACAACCTCAACATCCCACAAGATCTTGTTGAAGGACTTGCCAATGAGGAATGTCGTGTGTGACAGAGTTCCTCCATGGGGGAAGGCCTCCATTTGGACGTAAGAAGTCGCCCCACAATGTTCTAAGCCGGACGTGCATTCCATCCCTCAAAGGCTCCCATTCAGTCGCTGGATCAAATTTGCTTGGCAGGGTTTGTAGTACTTTTTTTCCTCTTAACCCCTGTAAGAAATGGGATGTTTGTGGCTGTGAGATATCTTCCATAACAACTTTTGATACGCAAAAGGTCTCTTCCTTGAACGAATTCAACGGTCCAGAGTGCGTTATTTGTTGTTCCATCACGATGTTNTGCAGCTGCGCAGTCGGATTGTCTTAGCTCTCTTGAAAAGATCCATTCTCTTTTCACAACGAATCTGCTGTAATTCCAATGAAATTGAGGACAATGAAAGAAGAAAATGGTCAGCTGGTGAAGTCAAATGGGCTTCTACAATGTTGAATTCTTGGAATTTAATGCACACCTGGAATCAAATCAAGATGGCAATACAATACCAAATACACACCTGGAATTGAGTTTCTTCTGCTCTGAGGCAAGTGTGTTGAGAGTGTGTAATCTGAATTGAATTTGATGACTTTGATAGTGAGGTAACATTTTTTCCTTATGATGGCATGTCGGTTTATTTTCTCAGGTGAAAAACAGACAAGATGACTTATGCGAGTCCTTTTTTGCTTATAATCAAGCAAAAGGAACACTTTACGATGGTGAAACAAGGCTATTTATCCGTAATAATGGTATATTCCCGACTGAGTTCTCCAGCGTAAATAAACATTGCACAACAATTATGCCTATAATCTCCTTCACGACTTAACCAGTGGAAATATGCATCTTTTATTTTCT
>CAIGRP010036539.1:0-18579 GCA_903798385.1 Fraxinus cuspidata
GAGTGAGATGATATTCATTAAATAGAGAGACAAAGAAGGGATGGATGGGGAATCGAAAACCATCATCCATACTATCTTTATACATGGCAGTCTTATGGGGGTCGGATCCGGGAAGCCTCTCTTTATGCCTAGGGGCTCTATACACATATTGATACACACGCTCATACCTCTTTAGTGATGTTTCTAATTTAGATGGGAAATTGTAAAGACTATGACATTTTGGAATATCAAGAATCACCTCCTCACCCGCGGCATCCCGCTCTATCTCAAAATTTTGGTTTAAAGATTTAGTTGAGCCAATGTGTGTTTTGGGAGAACTCGGTTGAAAGGGAGAAAATTCGGTCAAACATAACGGACTATCGGAATCATCGGAAAATTGATCACGACAGAGGGAACATTGACAAGGCCGGTCGAAGGAATCAAAACTCGTTGACCGGCCGGTAGTTGACCAGCCAGGGTTCGGCCAACCTTATGGCTGGTCAACGCATGTCGACTCGACGCTTGTCGACCAGCTTGTAGACTGGCCGGTCGACCGACAAGGCCGAAATCATTCCTAGCCGACTCATCCGACGACGGATCGGCCGATCTATGCTCTCTCTCTCACCATTACTCTCATCGAAAGAAGAAGAAATGAATGTTTTATACATAATAAAGACTAGATGAATGAAAAATTGGAGAGGAGATTACCTTGAGAGAGAATGGAGCGGTGATGATTTTGAAGGGAAAGTGAGGTAAAAAGAAAAATGAACCAACCACCTCTTTATATAAAGGAGGGATTTGAATTTCAAAATTTGAATTTTTTGGGGGGAACTTTTCCCCCAAGTCCAATACCTATTATAGGATGTCATTTGTACAGTGTTTCACTACATCACGTCAATTTATTTGATCGATCAATTTACATCAAGTACCGATAAAATAAAATAAAATAAAATTTCTGCCTGCTTGAAAAGACTACCCCTTATCGGTAAATATCGACAAAAGGTAGAGGGGCTAATGATATAGTATGACATTATTAATTTGCTAGGTAGTTCCTTAAAACAAAATATACACTTGATCTGAAATTCGTATAAAGCACCGTGGGATGGGCGGTCTACCAAAACCCACGGGCGCTCTACGTTACCACGAGGTCGCCTACTGCCATGAGGCCATCTACCACAACCCCCGGGCGCTCTACGTTAACGCGAGGTCGCCTACTTCCATGAGACCGTCTACCACAACACCCGGTCACTCTACGTAAACATGGGGTCACCTACGACCATGAGGCCATCTACTATAACATCCGGGCGCTCTACAATAACATGAGGTCGCCCACTACCATAAAGCCGTCTACTACAACCTCCAGGCACTCTACGTTGACAAGAGGTCGCCTACTACCATGAGACCGTCTACCACACTTAGCAATGCAGATGTCAATAAGCAAGACGAGAGTCGCTAAACGGTTAACGTGGGCGAGACTAACTGCCTAGAAAGTGGGAATCATCCCTCTAGAACGCGGGTAAAGTGGGAAGACCAACGTGGACATTCACTTTCCAGCAGGTACGTTGTATCAGACACTTATAAATACCCCCAAGGTGAGAACGGTAGGATTAGATTGAAACCTTACTACTTGAACTTTAATACGATTTTCTCCAACTCTTAAACCAATTACTGATTCTCACGCCGGAGGTACAACGGGGGAGAAAGCCCCGACCTCATTTGGCAAGTCACCATTCTTGTCAAGGAGAACACCGGAGTTTGTTTCATTACAATTTCAATCGTATTTGTTCACGTCCTTTCTCATACATAGTGGAGGGGATGGCGAGGTTGTGAACTTATATGTTATCAACATATACTTAACTAAATAATTTTGCTAATAATTTGAATACGATGTTTGAAACATACATTTTTATTATTAGGATGGTTTGAAGTTTCCCGAAGTCGACACCTTCATGTTCACTTTTGCAGGGAATAACAAGTGTTGGACTTATAATGCAACTAAAGCTCAATGTGTGAGAAAGACTCAACACCATAACTTTTATTTTCTTTATCATGCTTTATCTACCAGTTTAGACATAGAAAAATATATTGTAAAGTTACATTAAAAAAGGATAGGAAAATTATCATGAGGTTAAGTAGGATGACAATTTTTGGATGCTTTTTAAGTGGCTATTTTGAAAATGGGCATTTTATGGTCAAAATGTTTTTGTGGGTGAATTATATCTTTTGATTTGTACGATATCTCTTGTATAAACTGTGTTATATCTCTTGCAGATTTTGATTGGGTTATTTTACATCTCTTGTGGGTTGTGTTCGTAGAATGAAATGCTTGTCAAAGAGATATTCACAAAAGAGTAGTAGCTTCCCGAAGATACCCTTTTGAAGGAGATACTTGTAGATGACCTTAGGTTAGACTTTATGTCATGATGTCCATTCTAGGAGCGAGGCCCGGATGTCAAAATCGTGGGTTAGGAGATGGTCGCCTTCGATAAATGTGTCAAGTTTATGTACAAAGTATGGAGGAGTTAGAAGCAAAACATGCTACTCGAAGGGTGGAATGCGCTTAAAACTGAAGATGGAACAAATGATGCAAATAAGTTGAAAGTTAGCAACAATTCAATTCTACGTTGCAGTGTTGGCATCATTCTATGCATTAGCTATGTGATAAAGTTTTTGACTTTGTTGTACCACTATTTACACAATTGTCAATAGAGAATAGTACTGAGGATGATTATACTATAGAGGTCGAAGAGAACAACTTTGGTGATGATCAACTGTATATCTAATTCATAAAAATGAAGATATATTTTTTTTATGTGCATAATAATAGATACAGATCATGTTTTCTATACTGTTTTAACTTTAGACGTAACCATATTTATTGAATTGTTTTTATATGTGTTGTGACAAAATATTTTGGATTCCGTGTTACATTGATTGACACTCCATGTTTTAATTAATTTATTGTCTTTTTTATTTTTTATATTATTTAAATTACTACAATATAAAAATTTTTTTTATGAAAATAATTTAATTACCCATACGAATTCTTTCATAATAGCCTACAAATATACTTTTCCCACGAAAAATTGTTTATAGAGAAAAACAGGTTTAGCCTACAAAATAATATTTTCCATATTGCCATAAATTTGTAATTGTTTGGAAAAATGTGTATATTTTAAAGCACCAATGTTCTTTCCGTTCAAAAAATTATTTATAGGGAAAAATGAAACCGTTTCGTAGGCAAAATTAAATTTAGCAGACGAATGATTTTGTCGGGGGAAACTTATGCGACATATTGTCTTCGTCTAACTTTAGCCAACATATTTAAAAAAAATTGATGTCTTTTATATATTCCCTTGATGTTTGCCCCAGAAATGTGTTTACAAAATTTTTTCGTCTGCATTTTTTTTCCCACGAATAAGAACATTTTCCTACGAATAAATTTTGTAGGAAAAACATAAAATTCTTTTAGTGTCCGTCCTACTAATAAAAAAAATGTATGCAAAAATATTTGGATCAATCCCATAGTGACAAAGAATTATTACTTTCGGAAAAGAAGAAACGCACAGGACGAAGGCACATAAATGGCAAGTTGCAAATTGTACTAAAAAACATATTAAGAGCCACTCAATTATAAGCACTTTCGTCCATCTGAGAAACTCCAAGCTATAACCAGCAAATTCATATAAGAGACCCCATAGACAAGCTCAACGCATAATGAGGTTGATTGGTAGCAAAAAGAGGAGGGGGTGTTCTCTGGAAAACTACAACTGACAATTCACAATTTTCGGTCAAGTTTACAACTGATTGCCGTTAGTCTATATCTCTATTTCGGACAAGTTTCTCTTTTTCTTATAAAATTCATTGATTTAAAAAAAAACCAATGTGTACTATGTAAAAGTGCGAAACGATGAAGTTTCCCTAGACATGATAGGATTCATCAATCAATGCATCAAGCAAAATAGGTACAATTTGTTCAAAAGTATCGAACAAATCATAGACTACGAATTGCTAAAGCACTTGTATGCACTTTATACTCTACTAAATTTATTCAATAACTGATATTTAGACAAAACATGTAACATCAAACGTGTGAGGTTGAGCTTCTACAATTTTACTTTTAATACTAACATCAACATGACTCACATGATAAACAAGGGAAAATGACCAGATTCTCTTATTACCTATAACAAATGCGCATGAAAAACAAACAAGAATAAAAGACAGACGCTATAACATAACATTCAAACGTAAACCAAAGCTCTTGCCGCAAAAAATGTTCCTGTCATGGCTGAGAAGTTCTAATTTGCTGCTTAATAGTATTCTCTGTGGGAAACTGAGTGGAACTTTCAGGTAATTTGACTTTCGCGGCTGCTGTCATGGTTTGATAATGGGAAGCCGATTGGGTGGCCGGAGTCTGAGTATAATATACTTGAGAGCGTGTAGGATCAGCAAATTCATAAGCATGATTTGAATTGGCAGCTGGAGGGAAAGCCACTGACTGAGATGGTTGATGAATTTGAGTGAAGGCGACATATTGTGTTTGGTGCTGGCCGGAAGGAACCTGGAGAAATTGTGAAGCTGCTGTTCGGAAAATGCCTGCAGCCATTTCAGCTTTTGAGGCAGGAACGTTCCTCGCCTGATTGTAGGCTGCAGAAGGTGTTTGAGGATTGCTAGTAGCTAAAGCTGATGCCGATTCATTATAATTTGGTTGTTGTTGCACGGGCATATTATAGACCTGGGTTGATCTAGCAGGCAGAAAGTAAACGGGGTATTGCTGCCCGAGTGCAGGGTAGTGAGAATGGTGTTGTTGCTGGGAAGATTGCATCGGGTAATATGAAGTAATTGGTGTTGCCCCGGCAGGGATGTACTGAGTACCGGTATGAGCAAAATGTCGTGGCTGGTTCGATGGAGGATGATTTTGGTCGAACTGGCCAGACAATACATAACCGGATTCCTGAACTTGTGGTTGCATTGGAACACTCCTAGTGTTTTGATCCCCCGTCTTCGGATCAACTTGACTAGCCGAACCCCTACCGTTTACAGATTGAATTTGAACATGTGGTTCTTGATAAAAAGTTTGTCTCTGCCTAGACAACGGATTTGTTGCACTTCCCTCACTGTACCCATAGAATATAATTAAGTACTCAATCAAAGTGCACACGAGAAACAACTCGTACATAAATGGATATTCTGAAAATAAATCCAAGATCTATGCTTTAGAAAATTGGGGTACCTTGAAACTGATTCAGGGGAATACAACTCTATTGCATCTCCTTGTTTTAGCTGAAATTGAACCTGCACCTGTTGCTGTGCTTGCTCTGTCTTTCTGCTACCACCATGATCTGACCCCTCGTCGCCTGAGAAGACTGGATTTGTATAACCCGAATCCGCGGTTCCATCAGAGGCAAAAAGCCATCCAATCTCCTGTTTCTGCTGCAAAGCAACACCACCCACAACCCCAAGATTCATCTGCTGAAACCGCTCTTCAACTCCAAACTTCGAAATCCCTTCATTGGGCACTCTTATGGGCGGCAGGTTCGCTATAGAAGGCGAACTGGATGTCGACCCAAAGGACGATGAGGTCTCTACCATCGGAGAATCAGGGACCGAATGCACATCTTGATTACCAGAATTGTTCGAACAGTTCTTTGATCCCTCCATTTGGGCTTCTACATCTGTCTCTGTGGAGGCAGCCTTTCCACCAAAATCATCGTCAAGTCCAAGTAGATAATTTATCGAAGATGAATCTGAAAACCCGAGATCACTCAGAGCAGTAGATAAATTAGTACCTTTACCATTCAGTACATTTAGAAACCAGTCCTCTGATTTAGTCGAAGAGGCCTCTCTCAGCAATTGTTCAATACTTGAAGATTTTGGAAACAAAAACAAACGAAGCCGGCATGATTTTTTCAAACTACTATTTCTGTTATTCAAAGGGTCGTACTCTTCGACCATGTTCTCAAGGTCTTCATCTGAAGCGACGGAGATTAACGAGTCTAGATCTTCATTCGGGAGTAGGTATTTCAACGTGAAGGGCTGGTTATTGAACAGGGTTTTCGAGAGGCGGTGGTGGAGATCAGAAAGGGAGGTGTGGCGGTCGATAACGATCATCCTGGTCTCGCCGCCTATGTAGCATAGGGACTTGTCATGTGGACGGGGGACGATACGTCCACCGTAGCTGCACATGAGGCGGAGCTTTGGGAGTGATGGATCGTTCCAAGAGTCAAAGGAATTGATATTGGTTTGTGGCTGCAAAGGCCTTGCTGGTGGAGCCTCCGCCGTGGTGACTGTGACGGAGGGAGTGGAGAGTGGTGGTGGAGGCTCCATAGAAAGGGTGGAATTGGAAAGAGAAAAGGCGGAGGAGGAAATGGCTCTGTTTAGAGTGGAATGCTTTTATAGTTGATGCTGACTCCAGCTGTTTTTCGATTATTTTAATGAAACTTTTTTATATTCTAATTTTTTAATTCGTTAACTAGAATCAAATACTCCGTGGATGTCTGTATGTTTTCCGACGTGTATTTTATGTATTATATATATATATATAATTTTTTTTTGACGGAATATATTTTTATATCTTAGAGACATATATACACATCACACATGCGTATACTTTTATCACATAATTTCAAGTCTAGTCCTCAATCTTTTCTCACTGTGATGGTAAGTTCACCTTTTATTTGTGCACTAAATTTCTAATGAATTAGTGTGTTTTGATTATTGAAAACAAAGTAGTACTATACGAGAGTCGCATGTTGTTGACTTTTACGGAAAGAACAACGAGTTTCGGAATTATACATTTTTTTTTTGTAGAAAAAGTAATGCTATTTAGTATTGCTGGTGTTAAAATACTCAATTGTGTGTTACTAATGTGACATTAAATGAAATGTATAATTAAATAAATCACTTAATTCTACATTTTATTAAGTCTATCACTCAGCGTAACATAAATTGGTATTGTAACACCAGTATGTTAGATAACATTTTTGTAAATATATATATCATGTGAGTGTTGTATGCTGATTTAATATAGTATCAAAGCTTATTAAGTTTAAATGAACAATTCTTTCCAATTAATAATCAAAAGGAGCACACGATTTCAAATTGATGTTTTCAAATGAGTGATCTTTAAATGACGTATTATGAGATAAATCCTATATCGAATAATTACGAAAATAGTTAACATATATGTTAGAATTTGGGTATGACCCAAATTCTTTGTTAAAGTAATTGAAGTGCACGTCAAGAAGAATTCAGTTTGAAATCCTATTAGAGTACTATGTCAAGTTGAAGTTCTATTTTGGAAGCTCATTGGGAATTGAAAATTGATATTGGACTTGAAAAAGAGTTTGGAATGGAGAAAAACACTATTAAAAGTTTTTTGACCGAGACTTGACCCCTAAGAGCTAAGGTCGTTGCGCCAAGGCGCCAGGTTGTTGTTTTACAACAGCAAAGGCGCCTGGGCCCTACCCATATGTTCCAAGATTTTTGTGTTTTTTTCTCTTCTTTTTCGTTTTGGACTCAATTTTTGGCATTCTACTTCATCAACAACTTGACTAAGATGGTTTGGACATCCTACATATTCCCTTTAAATATTAGGCTCTTCTATACAATTTTTAAGTGTGAGAAAATAGATGATTAGAATTATAGGATCCATTGTAATTTTCTCTCTTCTCCATTATTCTTGAGTCAATAAAATCTTTTAATTCGTCTGCCATATTTATTATCTTTATTATTCTTTTTCTTGATCTAATACTTCATTATTTTCCATATAAATTGAACAATTCATTACAATGATTGATTTCATTAAGTGGTATTCAAACAATACATAATTCTTATATTTTCAACATTGTTAACAGTGATCCGAGTATATTAATATTTCTTTTAACAAGAGATATTTTAGATGTTTCATAACAAGTGGTATTAGAGATTTTGGGTATAATTAACACAACAAGTGGTATCAGAGCCTAGGTTCAGCAGTTCCGTAAGAGAGCAGGGTTTGATTTATTCGAGGTTTTTTGTTCGTGATGGCTTACGTGAAGTTTAAAATTTCGCTTTTCGATCAGAGCACTAGATTTTCGCTACGACAGGTTATGATGCGTGCAGTACTCGCACAACAGGATTTCGATGATACTTTGTTGGGAATTGACAAGATGCCTGCAACTTTAACTGCGGATGAGAAATTACGAAAGGATAAGAAGGTAGTTTCTCACATTCATCTTCATCTATCGAATACCATTCTTCAGGACATTTTTGAATGAGGTTTCAGCAGCTGCTCTATGGTTGAAGTTAGACCAATTGTGCATGATTAAAAGTTTGATAGGCAAGTTGAACTACAAGCAGCATATATACTCTCATTGAATGGCAGAAGGAGGATCATTGGAAAATCACCTAGCTTCATATAAAGAGATCATCGCTGATTTGGAAACTTTGAAAGTAAAGTATGATGAAGAAGATTTGGCCTTGATCCTATTGTGTTTGTTGCCCACTTCGTTTTCTTTATTTAGAGACACGATCTCGTATAGTCGTGATACTCTCAATATAGAGGAAGCGTATGATACTTTATTTTCAAAAGAGAAGATGAAGCATCCGGTTTCAAGGGTTAGAGATAGAGAACCCTTGTTGCTTATAATGGTTCTGGAAGGGGCAGATCGAATTCTAAGTCCAGTAAATAAATTTGTAACTACTGCAAGAAGAAGATGGACATTGAGAAGGATCGCTACAAATTGCAGAATAAAAAAAGGTGGGATGCAAATTGATATTGGAAGCAATCAGAGACCTCAGGTGAAATAGATCTCGCAGAGAACATTGTAAGTAATGGAGATCTCTTGACTGTTTCTGATATCGAGTTTAAACCAGATGATGATTGGATTCGGAATTCAGCGTATGCGTTTTATATATGTCCTAATAAGGACTTGTTTACTACATACGAAACTGTTTCCAAATATGTCATGGTTATGGGAAACAACTCACATTGTTGGGTTGTTAGAATTGGTACGGTCAGATTGAAACTATTGAATGTGACAATTAAAATATTTGGTTTGTTCCACGTGTTCCGGATTTGAAGAATAATCTTATCTCGTTGTCTGTCCTTAATTCAAAGAATTATGAGTTATTTGGTGGAGGTGGAACTTTGAAGGTTTATAAGGGTGCCCAGGTTGTATTGAAGGGACATAAATGTCTCAATTATACATCTAGTAGGGTTATACAGAATCTAAAAGAGTCAATCAGCACAGGTGCAGTATCATGGTGGACATTCAGTTTGGTAATATACCTTTAGGAGCTAAAAAATTGTCGAATTTGAAGAATACTGCTTAGTGGAGTTCAAGAGATATGAATAATGTTACTTTGCCACCATCACTTGTTGTGCCATTATATTTAATTGTTAGGGACGGACCCAATGGTAGAAGTTATGTGGATGCTGATATTGTTGAGCATGCTCTCAGTGGAGCAAAATGTGTTAAATCTAGCAAGGGGTATTCAGTAAAAGCATTCCAATAGAACTTGGTATTGATTCTGCCTTGGGGTGTGTATTTAGTGAATTTTAAAATCATTACGATTTTTTAGGAATTTGAGATAATTCCCCAGAGTAGTGCTTGGATTCATTGGAAGAGGTGGAGTATTTTGTGTTTTGTTGGAGAAAATTAGTTTTGGTTATTGTTGAAAAATCAGTTCATTCCTTGCAGACGGATTTTTCTTCTCTACGTGGAAAATGTTTTGGAGCTTTGTTCGTTACAGTGGAATCCGCATCAATGTGGAGATTGTTAGAATGTGGGTGTGATCCGAATTTCTTGTTAAAGTAATTAAAGAATTCTAATTGAAGTGCCGTCAAGATGAATTCAGTTTGGAATGCTATTGGAGTCCTATATCAAGTTGAAGTTCTATTTTGAAAACCTATTGGGAGTTAGAAATTGGTATTTACTTGAAAAAGAGTTCGGAATGAAGAAAAACACTATTGAAAGTTTTCTGGCCAAAACCTGAGCCATTCATATTCCCTATAAATATTAAGCTTTTCTGTACAATTTTACAAGTGTGAAAAAAAAATAGATTACTAGAATTATAGGATCCATTGTAATTTTCTCTCTTCTCCATTATTCTTGAGTCAAAAAAATATCTTAATTCATTTACTATATTTATTGTCTTTATTATTCTTTTGCTTGATCTAATACTTCATAATTTGCCATATAACTTCAACAATTCATTTCAATGGTTGGTTCCATCAAGTGATATTTAAACAATACATAATTCTTGTGTTTTCAACATTGCTAACATCGATTCGGACATATTAATATTTCTTCTAACAAGAGATATTTTGGTTGTTTCATAATAGGTGGTATTAGAGATTTTGGGCAAAATTAACACAACAGTATAAGAGTTTGGTCTACTCTCAAAGCGTAGAATGCTTTGATACCACAACACAGTTGATAAAATTATTGAATAGGTGTATTCCTTTTACTATATTCATTTATACAATTATTGTAGTAATCTAAAAAGTAAAGAGTATTACAAAACGGAAAACAATTACAGTGTATACATCAATACAATATCAATTAATGGTTTTAGTAAGCCAAGTAGACGTTTTTCATCAATTGGAGATGACATACGTATGGTTTCCATAAGTCGTGAATTGGGGACACCATCTCGAGGTGAACAAATATTGTGAACCCCAGCTCTAATTACCTAGATATATGCATGAATTGGACACGAATGCTTTACTTATGAGAATGAGAGAGAGAGAGAGAGAGAGAGAGAGAGACTTTTTGTTTACTGAAAATGAGGATTAAGATTTTTGTAAATAGTATCGGTATTTTCTCCATGCATTTTGCGTTGCAAACAGTAAAATCTAAAAAAAATTCAAAACAAGGTTGGTGAAGTCGAATAAATAAATGAATTTCATAAATTATATAAACATAAAATAAATATCTATATTTGGTATATTAAAACATTGCCACAAGGAGGGAAATGAGGAGGGAATGGGGAGAGAAAAATTGGGGTAAAAAAAAAAAAGAGAGAAAATAATGGGATAATTAATATTCAATCATGCTACATGTACATCATATTTTACAGTGTGTCACGTGACACAACACTATTGGACAGTTTAAGAAATAATATTTTTTTCATCAATCAAATCTTGCCAACTCAAGTGATTTTAGAGATGATTTACACTTTTGGTGAACAAATGACTTTTTCCATTAATATTTCAAGCTGTATTTTGCAATTTACCCTGATTGGTACACATTATACAAATCATGTTTGTCATATCGTGTTAAAATGTACAGTTAAAATGTTGATAAATAATGTAATAATTAACAAGGTTCTAAAATTTACAATGAGTGGCAATACTTTTCGATTGATAATCAAGAATTACAAGTATATGCATGTTTATGCGAAGCATTTACATAATTATATGTTTTTCAATTTTTAATATAATTCTAAATATTTTAAACTAATAATAAAATAATACATTCTTTGAACTTTATATATGTTAAAAAATACAATTATTTGAACTTTAAACATATGCTTTATCTCATATTCGGGTCCTTATTTTTAGAAATAGAATTAAATGCCATTAAAGAATCATTTTGCTATATTGGCCCCCAATAAATTGAAGCAAAAATAAAATTTGATAAAAAACTAAAACTTTTAAAATCATTATATCCTAAAGATGGATGAATTTGATAAATATTTTTTCCTAAAATTAAAAATCTAATGATAAAAATGACCTCCAAAGTTCTGATTAGGTGAGCAATACAAAAATGAGGTTCGAGCTTGACATAGATAGTTTATAACTCTACGAAAAATTTGTTTTGATTTTTTATTTTTCTACACGCCAAAACCTACAAATTGTTGTATATAATTTATGGACTTGGGTGATTTGGATTAATTTGATATTTGTTGAACTCAATTTGCTCTTTTGTTTTTAAGTTATAAAAATGGATTAGACTTTGATACACTAATTTGGATATATTTATTTTAATACATATGTGTATGCATTTTTTACGTTTAAGTCCGCGTATGTGGTCGACAAAATGGGTTGACTGCATTATTACGAGCATATCCATATGTGGGACGTTTCGAAAGCGCTCCAAGCATATTGTAAAACTATGTGAGATGATTACTAACACTTCGACTCTCCTTTATTAATCTATTTTAATATAATTCAATATCATAATAATATGTATGCATTCTAGTTGATCAAATTTCCCAAGTTATTTAATAATTTATCTTGAGTAGAATTAAGTCTATCATTTCATGTGACATATCTCTTTTTGAAAGATGTGAACTTGAAAGTATGCATAAAAACACCAGAATATCTACGAAAATCATACAAAGTATAGCAGTGTATCTATATTTCTCTATCGGACTTTACAATTATTGTTATTTTTTCGTTTATATGATATCTTTATATCTAATTCATATCTAGAATATTTCGAATACCTCATTTTTCATATTAAATGACCCCCCTAGAATTATACTATTTCAGGCAGAAGAATTTGCAAAAATTTTAAACATCAAATTTTATAAATGAAAAAGTTCAAAGATCTCTGAAAAGATAGCATAAAATCATTTAAACCAAATCATATAAAATAAACTCTTTCTATGTTCATTTATTGTAATTATACTTTTTTGACTCGGAAATTTGTTGAGTTGTTGCTGACATAAAAGTTTTTGTGTCGCATTCATAATCCAAGTGATGACACGTGAAAAGTTACGATGATTAACAGTGTTTCAACCATAGTGGTCCAGTTGGTCGTAAAAAATTTATTTGAAAATCTTAAATATAAACATAAAAATAAAACCGGGTTAGGCTAAGTTTATTATCTCCCATCTTGAAGTTACTATAAAAGAAAGTTTGTGCATCCAAAGTTAGTGACAAAATTAAACTAGCGGCCATCTTTTATATTTAGTCATATGAACAGTTGATTTGTTATTTAATTTTACTTGATCAGGCCACGGATTTTTATTTTTCTTGATAATTGATTCTTTTCAAAGACATATTTCATGCATGGTTTTTGTTTATTGTATTTATTTTAATTGTTATGAATGTTCTTAAGCTTTTTTATTGTCACACTTATGTTCCCTGCATTTATTCGTTGTATTTTTATCTTTAATCTTTAGTTAATTAACATATTATATCTCTAATGACTGATTTTGTCCAAATATTTTATTGGCATGCTTTGAAACAGTGATAAACATTTCATCAACTTTTTGTATTTGTTTCATTTTTTTTACTTTTCAAAAATATGAAGGGCAAGTAAGTATTTTTATGTTGTCCTCACCATCATTGGAACCACCCATACTTGTTCCCATCACGAGGTCAAGCTCCTGTTTGGCCTCTGATAAGTGTAAATATTACACAATTTTGACCACCAAAAGTAACATTTGGAATTAATTATTACAAGCTTGATACTTGATTATACTTGTTTATTGATTGTTTAAGGAGAAAGCTCAAAAGCGGATGAAAAGATATGGAAATGAATGATAATTGCTCAAAAAGGAGTAAAACTGGGCATATTCTGGAAGTTGGGGACCAAGGAGGCGCGTTTGGAAATTGAAAGAGCTCAATTACAATATCTGAGTCAATCCGAACAAAAAGAGGAAACATGGACCAAATTGCTCGAGTGAGAATATAAATTCCAACAAGTTGTTATATCTTAATTGGACTAGAAAATGGTTACCTATCATCATGGAACTCTATAGTAGATCAAAATTACGGAGAAAAGATAGGATTCTTTCATTCAAAATTAAGAGATGCTAGAGATACAATCTTGAAACAAAACTACACATTCAAATACATTGAATCTTGAAGATTTGTATCTCAGTTTGTAATTTGAAGGTTGGATAATACATTTAGCTTATACATACTTTGAAGAGGAGATTGATGATCCATTGTTGAAAAATTGAGTGCCGAAAAACAACAATTGCTGAATTTTTTTAATTTATTCTTTGTATTGAATCTGGCGATATTTCTAATTTTTTTTATTTTTTAATTCCTCATTTATGATTGGCTAAATAATTGGTTGTAATGATCGATAGTGTAGCTTAGGTTAATATTTGTTTAATTTGATTTCATACAACTTTGATTATAGGTTAATTTCTTATTTTGTGTTTAATTGTCATTCAACTTTTTTATCACCAATTTATTGATTTAATGACAATATTGAGATCGAGAAGAGATATATTTATTTAGTTCGTGCCATGAGTTACATAGATTTTATAGGAGATTTTGAGATAATTATAGCTTACGCAATCTTCAGTGAATTACTATGATTAATGCTTTTTTACTTGTATGAATTTACACGGAGATATATGGCTTGTTTGAGCCCCATTTTTCTTTCCAAAAAAATGTATTTTGTAATAGCGTTATGATGGAGAATGTGTGGTTAGAGAATAAGGCAAAGTTTTGACTTTGCGTGTAATATTATTTTATTGAAAAATACGTTGTTGAAATGTGGTCAAATCATTATTCAAGAATACATTTTGATGAAAAATGGGGGTCAAACAAGGGTATAGTAAATATGAGCATGTGTATATGGTTAGTTCTAATTGAGAGAGATTAAGAAATAAAATACATCTATTCAATTATTAATACATATGAAAAAGGGGTTGAATGAATTTGGATTAGATGAATGTTAAACGGCCTAAGTGAAATAGAATTTCCTAACCACTTAATTCCAAAAGTTCTCCGGCAATTAGTATGACTTAGATTAATTTAGCTCTTGTTTGGTGGGAATTAACATATTTTTAGTAAATTTTCACAAAAGTTAATGAAATGTGTGGTTAAAATTAATTGTTGGATTCGATCTAAAAAAAATCTTGATTTTAATCCATATCAAATAGTTTAGTATAAATTAGTTATGAAATAAGATCATTGCTTTGTTGATAGATTACAACATTAATTTAGATTGAAGTTTGATTAGGATAAAAATCGATAATAAGCATTTAGTCTCTATGGATGATATTCGGGCTTGACATCCACTATATTACTAGTCTCAATTTGTACACTTATAGAATCATTTGACAATAGTAATTCATTATTACACCAATCACCCAATTTAGAACCATATTTAAAATTCATTTACAATAAGTTTTGGGGGAATAGATCCATCCAAAACTAAGAACGTCATAACTTTATTATCCTTCCATTCTTATCATTGGAATAAAAAGGTAAAGAAATTGCACTAACCATTGCATGTAGGTAAAAGTTAATACATTGTAGTGTAAACCTAGTCGTAGAATTTTCGGCCATATTCATTAGCAATGTTCAGGAGATAACTAGCGATGAAAAAGGCTTCCTATAATATAGAGTAAAAACTACCTTCGAAGACTAGACCCAAAAAAGAAGAAAGGACAAGAAAAAAAGAAGGAAATTTGAAACACAACAAAGTGTAGAGGCAATGGCAAAACAACTATAAGTGTTGCCTATGTCCGACTAAGTCTTGGCCATCGATTAGGAATTTGGAGAGTAATGGAGTTGATGATGAAAAGTAAGTCCAATATCGCTTGTTTAATTACCTTAAGAGAAAAGAAGTTAAAACACCAAGAGAGCAATATGATTGATGAGATATTATATTAACATATATGAGATTTTGTATTGTTTGGGAAAAGAAGCTTTGGAAGTCGAAATATATGACTTAATTCAAGTAGCATTGATGGAATTGAGAAAGCTTATATTCACACTTTCAAAAGCTAAATATACAATATGTTGACTTTATGAAACAACTGTTTATTATTGTATTTTATTAACTTGCTTAAATTTTATGATTTATATATTCACTTTGAATAAGCAATGAATTACATATAAAAAATTTAGTATATTTGGAGTGTTTGATAAGTGTAAACGTTACACTTACTAGACCATAAAAAAAAAATATTTGGATTGATTATCACGAGCTTGATATTTAATTAAGCTTGTTAATAGATTTATTTAAGGAAAAAATGATGAGACGGATGAAATGGATGATATTTGCACAAAAAGAAGTAAAGTTTGACTTATTCTAGAAGTTGATGATCAAGGAGTCAAATTTGAAAGTTGAAGGACTTAAATTGCAATATAGAAAGACTCATTCAAAACAAAAAGAGGAAACAAAGATCAAATTGTATCTTAATTGGTCTAGAATTATGGTTTCCTATCATTTTGGAACTCTATTTTAAATCTTTGAGGTTGATAGATAGGAATCTTTCATTCAAAATTAAGAAAAGCTAGAGATACATTCTTGAGGCAAAATTACACATCCAAATACATTGAATCTTCAAAATTTGTATCTCCGATTTGAAGGTTGAATAAAACAATTAGATGGGAGACATACATACTTTGAAGATGAGATGGATGATCTATTGTTGGGAATTGGGTGCCAAGAACAACAATTGATAGGATTGCTTTCTTTAATCCTCATTGATGTTTTTCATTCTTTTATTCTTAAATTTCTCAATTATGATTGACTAAATAATTGGTTGTTAGGATGAACAGTATAACTTAAGTTCTATTTGTTTAATTCAGTTATTTTCATGCAACTTTGATTATGTATTAAATGATTATTATGTATATAATTGATGTTCAATTTCTTGATCACCAATTGATTTATTTGAGGACAATATTGAGAGTGAGAGGACATATATTTATCTAGTTCGTATAATAAGTGATATAGATTTTATAAAAAATTGAGAGATAATCATAGCTTATGCAATCTTTATTTAATTCCTGGGAATTAATATTTTTACACGAGTATGAATTTACATAGAGATATATTTAATTCAGGTATTTGAATAGAGTTCTGCTCGAGAGAGATTACTAACCCAAATTGATTAATTTCGGATATTAATATATGAAAATGGGATTAATGAATTTGGATTAGATGAATGTAAAATAGACTAAGTGAAATCGTAATTCCTACCCATTTAATTCCGAAAGTCATCCACTAGTTAGTTATATTTAGATTAATTTAGTATAAATTAGTTATAAAATACTACAACATTAATTTAGATTGAAGTTAGATTAGGATAAAATTGATAGTGAGTATTTAGTCTCTATGGAATGATATTCGAACGTATATATTTACTCTACTTATCACTATATGTATACTTGTGGAATCAATCAACAAGTCCCATTTTCTAAAACTATTTTTTTTCCCAAACTCATTTTCAAACATATTTCATGGGACTTACAACTTTTATCAAAATTTTAATCATAAATTTCATCAAATTTTATTAAAATCTACTTAATAATCAAATTTTAAACTAATTTTATTCTAGATGGGATCATTAGTACAACTACAACCTAGGTTCACCAAATCAAGCCTTTGTTCAAATAATCCTTTTCCATCAAAGATCACACTCAATTTTAAATAACATATAATCTTTAGATGACAAGGCTCTACAACCAAAAACGTTTCCAATCATGCTACTTGTATAATTCTTTCACAACTTTCTTTATATTTTCACACTTGACAGGTATCATATCCATTCATTTTAAAAACTACTTTTTAAATTAACGACACGAATTTTGAAAACTCACTAGTTGTCAAACTAGTTGTACAACTAGATTAATTCAAAAGCTCCTCAATCAAAATTTTCAATTCTTTCTTCTTAATTTTTTCACAGTTTTAGATGACGCTAGCATTTAACCACCTAAACAAACTTAAAACCATAAAAATCACAAACAAATAGGATCGATAGACGACATCCCCATACTTATGTTTTGAAGCAAGTAAAATTAAGGATTGAGAAATTTCCATGGATTTGAGGATGACATGTGGCTTGTCTTTAGGAAGAGTGACAACTTCGTTTTTTGATGGACACCTTACAAGGGAAAAATATCAACAACTTTAAGATGACCTCGACTCTTTAATGCTCATTAAAAATTGCAAAAAGAAGTGATATTTTTCGTAATCTAATAAAAACAAAAATAAAAAGTAAAAGGGAAGGAAAACTGAATGTCCTCCCAATATGCTCCTGTAGCAATGATACTTCCTAGCAGATCGAGTTGAGCTTTAAAAGCTTTACACTGCTTGCAATTACCAACTTTGCGAAATTTTTTCTTTACTCTCCAAATTTTCACCTTGCTCTTTTCCCAAATGTCACTCTACTATGTCCACAAAATTTTTCTTTCAGTTTGAGCTCTTCTTTTCCACATCTCATCACCGGTTTGCGCTCCTTTTGTTCAATTTTCACCACTTTGTCAACTCTAAAACAATTTTCGAGGTCAAGTGGTTGCTTAGGTGCTTTGAACACAGAGTAGCTTTGTCATTTAAGTATTGATTATTAATAAATGTGATTTTTCCGTTTTAATTAGTGTTGAATTGTGTTGGTTCTAAACGGATAACTAAAGCTCCCAATCTATAGAAGTACTAGAAGCATGAATGTAGTTTTTAGATACAAACAACTTCGACGTTATTTTAGGAATGATTGGTTTGGGAGTAATCGCACCACCATTGAGGAGTTTCGTTTCTTCAGGGAATTGTTCAAGACTCTACCCTTGACACGACCCCGTCTCGAGTCACCATAGTGGACCCAGATGTGGCATGCGCCGACGATGAATTCCAGCTAGATGCTGAACCCACCACCAAAGTCACATAGACTGTTCTAGACTGGTTGACTATT
>CAIGRP010036540.1:0-15012 GCA_903798385.1 Fraxinus cuspidata
AAGCTATTTCTTTACAAAATTGTGTCCTACAAGAAAAAATAAGTTTATAATCTCATATTCTTCTCGAGTGAGACATGAGATCGATGAAAATATCCTCATTGCATGGAATGGTAAGGCCACCCATTGGATGATAAAATCCGAATTCTACTTCAGCTTGACTTAATAAATCTTGAAACAAAGGCTGGTTCAAATATGTTAAGGGAATAACAAAGCGTTTCTTCTCAATCTCCCCAACATAAACAGCAACATGTCCCTTTGGAACATCAGCTCCTTTTGAAGACCGCCTAAGAATATGTTTACTTTGAATAATACGAGCCATGCGACTGGCCATGGTCATGTCTGAGTATGCCTTCTAATGATAAAAACTAGAACAAGTTTTGGAAACTTTTAGCACAATAAGTGAAAACTGAGATATCTGAGTATGGAAAAAACTTGTTTCCATTGCAACCTGGTAATGTGTATATGTAGATAAATGGGGAAGTTCCAAATCCTTCAAAATTTAGATCGTGGTGAAGAGGGAAGCAGATTGTGCGTTGGGGGTGAATATGAGAAACATAAGCACATGAAGGATCACATGGATTTGTCTTCGAATAATCATTTCAGGTATTGAAGCAATAAATTTAATGAAGTGTACCTCTTTTTGAGAACAACATTTCCCTACCTCTTCAGGCAACTTAGACTTCAAATTCAACATGATAAGGATAAGAAAAATATTCTGTCCACTTAAATTTGTCAATAAAATTTAAGCATTTCTTGTTTGATGTTAGTGGGATACTTTGAGGGCTCTGTTGAGAGTAGTGGTAGGGAATGATACTTTGAAAAACAGCGTTACTTCATTTTTATTGCTTTTTAAGATTTTTGAAGATTGGAAGACACTTTACAGTTCCCATGTGCTTGTGTATATCTAGTCAGTTAGTAGCCACAGCCACTCGACACTTCCATTCAATCTTGATTATGTAGGATTTTATTCTTAACTAGTCGTATATTATTGAGAGTTCTTGGGCTTCCAGTCTTCACAATTCATTTTCTTATCACCCATTTACTTTACCAAAATTTTCATAACTCTTAATTCGTCTTCTTTTCGAAGCCTTTGGTAATTGCACGGCTAAAGTGACCATATTGAAGCACTTTGGTAACTGTATTGGCAAGACTAAAGTGACAACCATATGGTGAAGCAAGGACTCGTTTTGAAATCAGTTTCATCTCATCTTCAAATATGCATGTTCTATTAATTTGATCTGGAAGCTTCTGGTATAAGTACGACTCTTAAAATAAAAAAATAAGAAAAAAACAACAACAACCTCACATCGTGGAGAAGCTTTTTGCTGATTTTGAGCATTCCCTCATTGACGGTTGACCTTCAATTGTAGGAGATAGCTTCCATATTTTGTGCGATTATTTTAACTTTATTATTATTCATCCCCATGTAAACCTGCTGTACATTCTCTATAAATGAAAACATTATCCACCTCTCAAAGTGTGGTGGTTCATAAAATACTTTTACAGTATCAGAGCTAACTCTGGATTAACCTCACACTGATCCCCATGGCTTCGGACTCCTCCTCCTTCCTCTCTTTCAACACCATGATACACATGATTACTATCAAGCTTTCATCTACAAACTTCCTGCTCTAGAAGAGGCAACTTGTTCTCCTCGTTGAATGTCAAGAACTAATTGGTTATGTTGATGGAACTCTTCACATACCTTCCCAGACCATAACTACAGACTCTTCATCTGCACCAAACCCAAAGTTCCTAGAATGGAAACTTCAAGATCAATAACTCCTTAGTCTTCTTCTCTCCTCACTCACTGAAGAAGCACTAACGGAAGTCATCGGCCTCACCACCTCCCACGATGTTTGGATCACGCTTGGAAACTCATTCAGCTATTGCTCCAAACTCTCTTTCTCCGTTTCAAGGATGATTTACAATTGATAAAGTGCAGTCCCCGTACTGTCACGGAATACTCTTGTGCCTTCAAGGCTCTCTGTGACCAACTCACTACTATCGGCCGTTCCGTTGATGACACTGACAAGGTTCCCTGGCTCATCCGTGGTTTAAGAACCGATTTTGCCAGTTTCTCAACTGCACAAATGGCTCACTCATCTCCCATCATTTAAGGATCTTGTATCCAAAGCCGAAAGTTTTGAGTTTTTTCAAAAATCTCTCGAGTCTTCCTCCATACCCTCTACTGCTTTCACCGTCACCCAAAATTTCTCCTCTCAATCTCGTGGCGGAAGACCCTCTCACAACTATGGCAACCACAATAGGCAGGGCCAAGGCAGCACCAATGGAGGCAACACTAAATCTGACCAGGGTCGTAACAGATGCAAATATACTCTTTGCTGTTAGATCTACAAAATTGAGGGACACGCTGCCAATTGTTGTCCACGTCGCCTACGATCAATCCGATGCCTCTGATCACCTTATTAAGGCGTTCACTAGCACTTGCTCCCTTGGACATGTTCTGAATCAGAGTGGTACAATAACATAGGCGCTTCCACTCATATGACGCCAAATCTCTCTCAACTAGACAAAGCTGAACCTTATATGGGTAAGGACTACGTAGTGGTGGGAAATGGAGCCAATCTACCCATTTCACATACTGGTTCCCCTTCCCCTTCTCCAGTATCCAAATTTTGGATATACTTGTTGTCCCTCGCCTCACTAAGAACTTAATTTCTATCAGTAAATTAACTTCAGATTTTCTTTTTCTGTTACCTTCACTGACAAATGTTTTATTGTTCAGAACCACACAACAGTAAAGACAGTGGCAACTGGTAAGCGAGCAAGAGGCCTATATATGTTGGAACTCACCAATCCAGTCTTTATCTCTGTCCTAAAAAATAAAACTTTACATGCCTCTTATGACTTATGGCACGTGAGATTTAGATAGGTAAACAATTCTATTATTTCATTATTAAATGAAAAAAGACAGCTCTTTATCAAATATGCTCGTGATATTCTTGCTCGAGCCTTGTTATTGGATAGCAAACCAGTTGAAATACCCATGGTCGTCTCTTAGCACTTGTCCTCTAATGGCTCTCTCTTCTCGGACCCAACTCTTGATCGCTCTCTTGTGGGTGTCTTGCAATATTTGATTATCACGAGGCCTGATATCGCTCACTCTGTTAACTCGGTCAATTTTTGCACGCCCAAATATATGATCACTTCCTAGCTGTAAAGAGGTTGGCCTCCAATTCTCTCCATCGACGTCTCCTGGTGCTGTCATTGCCTACTCTGATGCTGATTGGGCGGATTGTGCAGACACTCGTCGTTCGACATCCGGCTACTCCATCTATCTTGGTGATAACCTTGTCTCTTGGAGCACAAAAAATGACCTTCTATCTCCCGCTCCAATTGTGAATCTAAATATCAAGCCCTCGCATCCACTGGCGCGGAGGTCGTCTGGCTTTTGTACCTCCTACGAGACCTCAAAGTTCCTCTCACGTGTCGGCCTCTCGTCCTACGTGACAAGAAGAGCGCTATCTTTCTGAGTTCCAATCTCGTCTTCCACAAGCGCGCCAAGAACATTGACCTCGACTACCACTTTATTCGAGAACTTGTTGCCTCCAACACTCTTCACACACAGCATGTTCCCGCTCATCTCCAAGTTGCAAATATCTTCTCGGCTTCTCCACGTGTTCTTTCGATCGAAGCTTCACATCTGCCCCAATCCCACGCTTAGCTTGCAAGGGGTGTTGAGAATCCCAATAAATCCGCCCCATGCGCCCCGCCCTGCCCCGACGGGGCACCGCCTCGGATCGCGGGGTGCCCAGCCCCAAACCCGTCCCGTGAAAAATAAAAAAAATTAATTAATTAACTATAAAAAAAATTTAACTGAAAATAAAAAAAAAATAAAAATACAAACGGGGTGGGAAACAGGGCAAACCTCTATATATTCAAAATAAATACATAGAGGTTTTGTTATTTGAAGAGCATTCCCGAATGAACCCCCTATAGAAATATGTATGACACAGAAAGTTTCTTATTCCCTTCAATAAATTTCGTGGCTACAATTTCTCAATCACCTATTTTTCTCTTTATCAATATCTATTATGTGAGCTTAAGTTCAATGTCCAAACAGTATCCCCTCGTCCATGAAGTGGCATTTTTTTCCAATTTAAAACAACATTAGTCTTCTTATACCGTTTCAAAACGTGAGATTAGTTTTTCAAGCTATCCTCAGTTGAATTCCCAAAAACTAAAAACTTATCCATAAATACTTCAATAGATCACTTCACCATGTCAAAAAATATTACCATCATGCAGCACTCAAAAGTAGCAAGTGTGTTAATCAAACCAAAGGCATTATCCTAAATTCAAAAGTCTCATAGGAACAGGTAAATGTTATCTTCTGGGGCTATTGGAATCTAGTTATACCTTCATACTCGTCTAAGAAACAATTGTGGGAGTGACTTGCAAGTCGTTACTACATTTGATCAATAAAGGGTAATGAAAAGTGATACTTCTTTGCTGTGTCATTTTGTTTCATATAATCAATGCAAGCCCTTTATCCCGTGTAGTGGTGTCAATGGGCTGTGCCAAGTCGGCTCAAACCTCAACTTGTGGCTCGTACGAGCTGAGTTCGTGGCTCGTCAAATACGAGCCGAGCTGCTCAATTCGTATGTCTTGAGCTAGTTGGTCGTGGATTTAATTGAGCTTGGACTATGAGCTCAATATTATTATTATTATTATTATTATTATTATTATTATTATTATTATAATAAACACTTCTACTAGGCTACAATAATTATTCAGTCAATTAAAATTTTGATGTAACAATCTTTCTTTTCGTTAAATTAAAATATTGAATGAATAGAATTTATATGATGTTTGATTTGAATAATTGAATTGTATGAATATGAAATGTATAAATTTGTAGAAGTAAAATGTAGAAATAATAAATTGAATAGAGATATGATTTTTAAAAAAAAATTATACTTTAAAAACCTGCTTTTTTTTATCCAGACTTGGGATTGACTATTTATTTTCGAGTATATGCAGAGTTAAAATTGTTCACGAACAACTAATTATATGTACAATTTTTTTTATGGATTCTTCATTATCGGAGGCTTGATTTTTTTTTTTTAAATAGTCTTTCTTTTCGTTAAAGATGTAGAAAACATTCCGATTTAGTCAAGAATTTTAGTATGGAGAAGGAAGCATGTGAAACCATACTTGGTTAGAAAAAGACCTCAACAAAAACTCAATTCAATCAAAATGTTTGGCAATTGAGATTTAAAATTTTGAAATTAGACTTGAATTTTTTTTAAAAAAAAAAAAATTTTAAACCTCATTTATCCGAACTTGGGACCAGCTACTTAATTTGGAGTAGTTAGAGTTAAAATTGTACATGAACAACTTGTTATGTGTACTTTTTTTTTAAATCGAAGTGTTATTTAGAAAATAACAAAATTTGATTATATCATTTACCAAACAACATGCAATTTCAACGTATTTGTGTTGTAATAAAAAAACGAGCATTTAATCAAGTTATAAGTATCGTTAATGAAGCGTTCTACCAAACCCAAACACATGAAGTCATAGTGGGAACCACAACTATTTAAGTACTTTAACACGTCAACTGAAAGAGGAATCATTCAACCCATATGACATATGGGTTGAATGATTCCTCTTTTAGTTGACGTGTTAACATACTTAAATGGTTGTGGTTCCCACTAAGACTTCATGTGTTTGGCAAAACATTTCATTGATGATACTTATAAAACTTGAGGAATGGATGTGATTTGTGTATGTAATTATAAAATAATTGTGGAGAGTAGAAGAATTGTAGAATGTAAGTAAGTAAATTATTGTAGAGTGAGTAATGAAGGAATAAGGAATTGTAGAAATTAGAATGTAGAGAGTATAGATGAGAGACTAGAATTTGTTGTGAGAACAATGATTTATAATAAAAGGTATTTATAGATTAAAACAAATAATAATAATAATAATAATAATAATAATAATAATAATAATAATAATAATAAATTCAGAGACTAACGATCTCTTTGAAATTGTTTGAAAATTTTCAGAGAGCTAGCTCGGCTTGTGCATGGCCCAAGCAACCATGAATTGAGCTTTTGTAAGTCGAGCCGACAAGCTACTCGGATCGATCGCCTCCACTAATCCCATGACTATTTTGGTCGGAATGAGCTTGTTACTGTCATTTCTCACAATTGTAATTCCTTAATTCTTGAGCACCACATGAAATGGACTCACCTACGAGTTGTCTCAAATAGGATGAATTATACTTACATCAAGCAATTTAAGATTTATTTTCCCTAACCACTTCCTTTAAAGTAGAATACAACTTGTGCTTGCTTTTAACTGATGGCTTTTAATTTTCCTCCATTTGTATTTTATGCATGCAAAGAGAGAGACTAATTCCTCTTATGTTTGCTATAGTCTAACCAATGGCCATCTTGTGTTCCCTAAGTTCTCTGATTTTTGTTTCTCCAACTCTGTCATATCTCTAGCAATGATCACTCGAAGATAGAATAATCACTTAGATGTGCACAGCATTGGTGAGATGGCTATGGTTTCAATTTAGTCTAAAATGATTTTTAACCCTGGTACATGTACACCTTCGTTGACAGCTCATTTACAAATGATGAGGTGGGAAGCAGCTTGGCTAAATTGGTTACAAATAATCAAATGTCAAACTAGTTGTACAAAATCAATGTAACTAGTTTAATTCAAGTATTTTTGTTTGAAGGTAAATATCTTAAAGTACTTTCAATGAGCGGTTAATAGAATCTACCCCTTTTATAGGAACTAGGTAGACACGCCTCCAAATGATGACCCATTCCTAAATAGATGGATTGTCTATGTCGATTAAGACTGCACAATACACATTACAAGGTTAGAAGCTACTGGATACCTCTTGGCCTTTGTTAAGTCCAAATTATAATTGTCAATTTCTAAATTTGTAATTTGCAATTTCCTTAGTCAAAATCAAGTCCTAATTGTATTGTCTTAGGAGTTTATTAAGTTGTACTCAAAGTCAAAATAGGAGTTATTAAATCATAATTACAGTCAAAATAGTTGAAGTTGGTAGTATAGTCGTTGAAGGAGTCCAAGATTCCAAGAAGATCACATATGATCAAGGGAATGTAATTAGAAGTCTAAACAATGTCAAAGAGTCATACAAATTATGCTCCAAATTCTCCGTCATAACTTGCAATGCATTTTTCACGTAGGGAACATTGGAATTTGGATGGTAAAATAATTTTAGCCTTTTGAGTTATGTTTCCAACATATTTTGAATCACCTCAAATGGATATCGAGAGAAACTTTTATAATAAAAATACCGATGACTGTTCAGCTACGGCTCGCTATCGCTAGCTTCGCGCTCGAACGACGGGTCAACGTTCAGAAATATGTTTTGCTTCAAACACTTTTCAATCCATTTTCCCTATATATATCCTACCCTTTGAACTTCCAAAAGTGTGTTGAATCGGATTTATTCATAGAGGTCATTCATTCGAAGATCCAAAACATTCATTGATTCCAAGATTCAACCACCATATATTACTTGATCCATAAATTCTTCCAAAACATATATTGTTGATCAAGCCACATTGTTTCATATAATATCATAGATCAAAGCACACAATATCTATTGATCAAATGCCAAATCACCTAATCCACCGAAAATAAATCGATACTAGGGATTTGGAGCAATTGTAGAAGCACAAATTTAGGAGGACTAAGGTGAGGTACCTAGAGTCGGGATCTGACATCAAGAGCACGCAGTCCATGTGGGCTAAGGTATAAACTAGGAGTCAATATTTGTTTTGATGGAGCACACCTCTAGTAGGATCAAGGGAGACCGTAGGAATTGAAGTCATAAGTTTTACGAGGTAGACGGGTGTGGATTATTGACTCACAAAGTGCTCGAAGTTTTTACCCAGTTGGGGTTTTTCCGTGATCATCTTTGGTGTTCTTTACTGCTTTAATTATTGATTGTGGTATTCAAATTTAGGATAAATTGACTTGTTTGATCTAACAATCTAGAAACAATTAAAAAGTGACTTGTTGTTTTTAATTGTATAATTCCGCACATTTGGTCTAAATATTAGATAATTTAAAACTTTCAACCTTGAATACATTGACGATAATATGTTCATTCTCTATTCTGAGAATCGTCTTTCCTTCGTAGACATCTATTTTGTGCTCTTTTAGCATTTAGAAATAGTCTTTCCAAAATTATGAGAATGTCAATATCCTCATCCATATCTAGAATAATGAAATTAGCTTGAAATATGAAATTTTGATCTTTATCAAAGCATCCTAAATTACATAATGCATGTTCAAAATAAATAGAACCAATAGTGTAAGGTATAATGAAACTCTCCAGATATTTTCACTTGGGATGTATCTTTTCTCTAGAATTTCAGTATATGTCTCAGTTATAATGGTCGTTTCATACTCTTCCATCCTTTTTTTTTGGATAGAATACCCTTCATTAATTTAGTATAGTTGAACTCTGTTCTATGCATCTGCGAAGGGAATATTCATGTGTAGCTTCTTAAATACTTCTAGGAATTTGGCAGCACTCACCACTATTTTTCTTATCAGCTTCTTTTGCAGGTTCAGATTGTTACTCAACTTTAGCATCTTCAAGTAACATTTGTTTGTCATTTACAGTTGGCCTTTTTAGATGGATTGAAAGTTTTACCTTGCTCCTATTATTGATGGCCTGAACTTGCTCTTTTGGATTTTTCACAGTGTTACTTGGAAAAGTACCCCACGTCGTATCTAACAATATAACGATATCTGACAAATATGTCTCTCTAGTTTCATGATATAGGCTTGGATTGATTTTGAAAATTTGTTTCATCCTGCTGAATTATTTTATTGGTCTTAACCTTGCTCAAGAGTTTTATGAGCCTTCTGTATTTACTATAGAAACATGTCTCCCAAACTTTGTCTTCTCTCTTGCTGAGGATTAGTGGAATGACCATTCTTTTAATCGTCATACCACCTGAAAGCTGGGTATTGTTTCCATCTTGGATTGTATGTTTGTGAAAATAGTTTATATTGTTGCCGTAAATTATTTTACACAAACTTAACGTGCTCTTCTATAGATGCCTATTTGGAATTTACTAATCATGCACGGCGAAATTTAAACAATTTCAATTCTCTTCGAGGATCTTCTTTGTATTTAGATAGAGACTATGATAAAAAAAAAAATACATTTAGTTAGTTTTGTGAAATACTTTGACAATCTTAGAACACGGACAAATCACGATATGTACGCCACAACTATCTAATTATCCAGCCTCCAATAATAATCTACACAAGGGAACAAGAATAAGAGAATTATGATTTTTTTTTCTTGTGATAACAAGATAATGAATGTGTATTATGATTTCTCAAACTCTAAAAGCTTATTAATAGAAGTTTAAGTGAGCTTGGCCCCATTAATAAACAACCCTATTCATTAATTCTACATATATCCAACATATTAATTAATTAGTTATATCATTATTCTAGTTCTCCCTTTTATGTGTGACCTATTAGGTTCTAGATCACAATGTCTAAAGATGTAAGTTATTATTTTATCTAATCAAAGTAGATAAATTAAAATACCCTTTTAATTTATCGTTGTTCACATTTATTGTTCTAGATTGACATCTAACAATATGTCAAGGCTATACATATGATGGGAAGTGTCATGCGGTATGAGAAAATCAAATTTGTTCGTTTACCATAAAACTATAATACCTTATTCAATAGAATCCACTCAATTATGAGATATGGATGAGTGTGAATCTCGATTATCGATTATATCTTTCATCCCACTCTGAAGTCAATATTAGTCTAAATCTCTTTTCTATTATTAACATACATTTACCAAGGATTTCATTATTAACTTAACTAAATGAAAAATAAATCATAATATTTTACTATCTAAGAGTGACGAATCCTCTATCGATCATTCACAACCTTCATATGACTCTTGATATGCTCGAACGATGTTGTAACAGCGACCCTTGGCAGAGCAACATCCAACACCACCAAAGTATGACCATCCTCATATAAGATTGTTAAGTCAATGTAAGTCGAAAACTCATTTTCGACTTATGATTCACCTTGGCCAAGGATTTCATTATCAACTTAATTGAATAAAATGTAGATCATAATCTCTTACTATCTAAGAGTGACGAATTCTCTATTGATCATTCACAACATTCATATGATTCATGACATACTCGAACGATGCCTATTAGCGACTCGTAGCAGAGCAACATTCAATATCACCAAAGTATGACTATTCTTGTATAAGGCACTATGATGACCTTAAGTCGAAGGACGAATTCCACTACTAAACGTTATAGATAAAACCATTGATTCAACTACCAAACATTAGAGATTAACCACTGATTCTCATATAGTTATCTATGTGAAATCTCTCTGGTGAGTTTTAATGTTTTATTCTTATAACAAAACATCTAAGTGTCCATTTAAATATCACTATATTTGAACTTATGAGATCGCCTACTCGCTTCATGAGAAATGTCACATGTGCTGCTCTAACCTTAATAACGATATATGTATCTCGTTATTACTTACGATCAATGATAATTTAAGATTCAATCACATGTAATTTATTTCTCACTATCACAATTCCTTGTGAATAACAATTTACTAAGACTTAAATCTTCGAACTTTATTAATTTAATTTATTAGAATAATAATTTAATAAAATAATAGATCTGTTATAATTAAAATGTCATAATCAAATTAAAAGTGTTTACATCTAAAATCGATTGGACCAGGGCATAAAACTTATAATGCCAACGACATATACTCTTCAGTGAAGTTATTTTTTCTTCACATTCTTCACACACTACTTTTGTATGAATTGTATTCATTGTCTACTCTTGTGCTTTCACCGAGAGTTCCACTTAGTCAGAGTATGTGTGCTTAAGTATCTGAAGTACTACCTGTCTCATGTACAAAAGCTAATTTCTTTTGGACTACATGGTCTAAAAAGAACATCGAATGTGTCGTTGCAATCAATTCAAATGGTTCCAATGCTTGATTCACTATTTTATTCGTGATGGGACCATTTACAGAGATTTCATTGTAGATTTCACACTAAGTGCGTTCAATGCAGAAGTATTGGACTTGTTGACCCTTGGTGATCCCTTGAATTAGATACTTTCCGAGTAACTCCTTGAATTTGTCACGAACCTCGTGACAGCTTGCTCCATCAAGTTGTTGAAAGGTAGGAATTTCCTGCGTCATCTTGGCTACTTTGGATGGTGAAAAATATTTATTGTAGAATTTCTTTGCCAAGTCATCCTCATTAGTGATACTAGCATTTGTTCAAAATCCAACCATTGTAGTGCGACATTTATTAATGTGTATAGGAATAATCTGAATTTAAAAGCATAATTCATTATCCATTGAAATTGAAAATATTTTCGATTGACTGGTGTTTGATGTTGGTAGTATGAAACTAAGCCTAGAATACATAAGATCAAAGATCTTGCATAATAAATCCAACTAGAAATAGATCTGAATACTAGCTGAAACTCTTGGAACCAATCTGACCAGATCTGAAAAACAAGGATTCTAGACAAACTGCCCACCTGGTGGACGAACGGAGGGCAGATACAAAGTTTTTCAGGTCATGACGCACCCTGCATGAATGCATGAGGGTAACAGATGGCTACAATGATGGCACATTAAACCACATACACGGACTTTCCCTGGTTCGTGGTAGTACATCCGACGTTTTCTAGCAAAGTTTTCTTGGGTCAGTTTGTTACTCATAGTTTTTCTAACATTTTCACAGCGTTAGTTTTCTTTTCCAGGTAATATAGTGAATCTGGACGATTTTGTCCTTGAACGTTCAGAATTCAATTTTCAGCTGATCGTATTCCTGCATTTTGTTGAAACTTTAGGGTGAATAATGGTGGCCCTAAAGCAACAAATTCCCATCTCTCCTTAAATTTTGACTCATTGATTTGGTTCATTCGGTAAATTGGCTTATTTCTTTTAAATTCCTATACTAATAGGCTATCATATGGGTTTGTCATTAAGATTGAGGTTATTGTATGGTATAATCATTGCATGTGACTAGAATTTAGGGATTAGTTGCCATATTTGAAGAGTTTAAAACCTGTTAAATTTGACTGCTAAAAGTTGCTTGCTGATTTTTTGATATAATTATCAATTAAGTTACTGTGTGAGAGAAGTTGCTTTGTTGACAAATATTTATGCTGCATTGATTACTTTGTTAAAACACTTGAACTTTACCCATTTGACCATTCCCTAGATATGAGGTCGCGAATATCAAGAAACCCTAAAAATCTAGAATTGTGTATATTGTGACCATAGGACTGCTTTATGTGTTCTAATTGTGTATTTATGTTTTTCGGTTAATACATTTCCAAAAATGACTACACTTTTTGATTTGGAGATTTTCAATGGAAAATGTGATTTATATATGGTATTAGAAAATAAGAGGATTTTGGTTCAACCAAAGATTTCAAAAGCCATATAAGGTAATTCTTCTGCTAATTTTTCAAAATAACAAAACGAAGAATCTGATGAACTTTCATACATTTCAATTTTTTACACCTATCGGATGTTATTTTAAGAAAAAGTTATAAACTTAAAAATCCAAAATAACTTTGAAAAAAGTTGAAAGACATGTATTTGTTTAAGTCTACTCCTAGAAATTTTTACTTACTCGAGAGATTTTTTTGTTTTAAAATGGATCATTCGAAGGATTTGGATTTCTTAACAAACATGTTCAAAATACTATTAACTATGATTAAATGATATCAGAAACGTGTAACACCATAATTTTGCTTAATTCTATGCATGACACATATAAAGAGGTTAAAAATAAAATTAAGTATGACATGGAGATTAGAGATGAAAAATAGGATAAGATGAGTGGTGAGGTACATATGATGAGGGATGGAACACTCTTAAGTAAAAATGTCATGTAGGAAATCAAGACAGCACTGACTAGAGTGATGAGAATGGTAAAAAGAATGACAGAAGTTGGGACAAGTCTAAGTCCAGTACGAGTGGTAGGTGGTGTTATAGCTGCTGTAAAACTGAACATTTTATAAGGAGTTATCTTAAAAAGAAAGATAAGGTGAGGTGAATGTTGTTGTAGGATCTAATTGTGACCCAAGTGAAGTTTATTAATAGTAAACCTAATTGCTATTTTTGCATCGGTGTGGAATTCCATTTGCATGAATGATTGCTTGATTCACTACATTGTTCTATGTTATATTTTACTATGTCTGATGTGTGTCTTCTGCATGAATTTGAGAGTGATCATATTACTCTATGTAATGTGTTTCATGGATAGTAGTTTGGATTACTATTGTGAGGATTGATACTGGGTTTGTTTTCATTTTAGTATGTGCATTAGCAATAAGTATGTCAACTAGTAATATGGAGTCTAGATTCCTGAAGGTACAGAGAATGACATTTGGATAATAAGAGTTGAGATGATTAAATATTTGGTATCCTTTATTAGTTAAGAATCCTGATCGAGTAGAGTGAGAGAGTGACGCTCCTATCACCCAATTAGGTATAGACTCATTATCTACTTAGGTTAGAGAGGTGAGGTAGTGATAGAGGAACATCCCATGAACTAATGATCTTTAGTGATTTACCAGCTATGCATGAGGAATGACCAATCTAGTAAGGATGGTTGGTGATTGAAAGGGGATATGTGTTCTCAAGATACAAGCTACATGAAATGGAGTAGGATTATTGTTGTGAGATCTTTTCTTGAGTCCACTTATGCATTGGTTGTATAAGTTGGCCATTTACTTGGCGTTAGTATGATGATCTTTGTATGTGAATATGTTGAAAAGATTTGTGTATTATCCTATGACGTGAGATCATCGCATGAGTGCTATTATATGCTCTTAATTGATTATCGTGGATATCTGTTTCTATTTAGGTTCTTGATCTTCCTTGGTGAGTACATAGAGTAGGTATGGTACATGTTTCGAGTTTGAGACACATGTAAGGTCTGTGATTCCAATTTTATTTGGTTAGCTTGATTGACAAGTATAAACTTTGTATTACATGCTAACAGGTTCATTACATGTGGCTATTAATTTATGTTACTCTTCGTCCTTTCATTAGTTGGACTGCTCTTTTAGGTGTTAGCCCACTTTACCATTCTTGTTGGCCCACTTTATTTAGCCCAATTTGTTATGTATTAGCCCATGAGTTTTAACCTAAAACTATATATATGTTAGCCCCTTTGTTGAATAAATGTGTGGTGCAATTGGAGAGATGATGGCAGCCATCTTTGTCCATCCCATTGGTAAATTCGTGTGATAAATTGCTACATCTACTTCATTCTTTGTGAAATTGCATCTACCATATTATTCTTTGTGGGTAAGGTTATAAGGGGCAACTATAATGAGAATTTCGGGTTTTGGGCAGAGCCTTTGGTAATTGATTGGTGTTTGATTTAGTTTGATCGAAATTGAGCCCGAATTGCATGATTTAAAGTTCTTGGTGTTAATTTTCCCATAAAAATGAAGATTGTTGCTAAATACATTGATAAGATTGCCCCTAAGTTGGACATCATCTATCCATAATCAAGATAAATGATGCTAGAATGCTTAGGAGCTTCTAATGGGGTTAAGAACTGTGAAACATACATCTCTCCTTCATCAACTTCTCAGTTCTAGATGTAATTGAATTTGTGGAGTAGCTAATCGAGTTGCTTCTAAAGTAGTGGCCAATCAAGTTTCTTCCTTGGTCATTGTGATTTGTTGCATATTTTGTTCTTTCTTTTTTTTTTTTTTAATATGGGCATCTTCATCTACATGTATGCTCAATCTATGGATCAAATGGTTTAAGATTGCGACCTTACAAGCAGATATACACCGAACATCTTTTCTGTATAAAGAAACTGTAACAATTCGCAGCATTCTTTAACTGAATTTCGGGTCAAGATACTTATTTGAAATGATGAGTTCCAAGATCTTTTGAATGGTTGAA
>CAIGRP010036542.1:0-10019 GCA_903798385.1 Fraxinus cuspidata
TAATCTATTTTAGAAAATTAGTAATCGAAAAGCAACTTTAAATACCAAGATTTAAAATTGATTGTTCCTTAACCCTTATCTTTTATTTTTATTTATTTATTTATTTATTTATTTATTTTATTTTATTTTATTTTATTTTATTGAAAAAAGTAAAATAAAAAAGCAGCAAGTTGGCGTCACGGTGCTGCCTTTACTGGGCAATGAAATAGCACGCCATTACTACCGATGAAGTCGACAACCGGAATTATTGATTTTCTTCTAAATTGCTTCAACCAGCACAATCACATGCCCACATTGTTAGTGTCCACACCAAACATTCTTCATTAACACATGGATCCCGTGATCTGCTAATGGTCACTTAATTTGACTTCTAAAATAGATAGAATGATTAATTATTTTGAAATCCCTACTAATTAATTACTCATGTTTTAATCCTTAATACAAAATTAGCAAAACTTTTTCTTAATTTTGAATCCGGAATACAACATAAAGTAATAAATTATAATCGTACTCAAATTCAACAATTAATTTCTAAGATTGCCAAATTTGAAAACACCTAAAAAAATAATAATAATAAATTCAAATTTTTGAAATTTAGGGCTTGAAAAATTAAGAAATCCAAAATATGAATTTCAACCATAAAATTCTTTCTTGAATCTCAATGGTTTAACATATACAAAGGTATATCACTTGTTAAACTTTAGAAAGTATAAACTTTATAAAACCAGAAAACATAATTGTTTAATTGCCAGGATCCTCCATGTCAAATTATCAAGAAAATTAATAATGTGAAACATACCTCAATTCTTTGAGAATAATTTATTATTACTGGATCTTGATTCTGATTCTGAATCTTAAATCTTGATTATTGACTATTTGATTCTTGAATTCTTGATCTTGATCTTGATTTTGCATTTTGCTCCGTAATCTTGATTGTCATTCTTCGATTAAATTGCTTCAATCCTCTTCTTGATTCTTGACTGTAATTCTTGATTATAAGTTTTGGATCTTCCTTTTCAATATGATTTCTCTTGTATTCTTGTGTTGTTTGGATGAACAAAAAATGAAAAATTACATATGAATTGGAGATCATAATCCTATTTGTAGTTTCCATATGTATTTGGCACTTCATCAAATACATTCATAATGGATCTGATCTCTACACATATAATCCGATCCACACTTTATTTAGATACTTTAAGCCCAATAATTTAATTATTTATTAGATCACTTTATTGATTATTGTTCAAGTCTTTTTTAGTCCATATTACAAAAGAAACTTCATCAAAATCACTACGATATAAAAGAGTCTAACTTTTGGCCGGACACGTGTCGTAATTCCCTATCGTCAACCACTACGATGTCGTTTGGAGAAAGTTTAGATTTGCCCTAATTGCTCTCCTTCTGATGCTTCTCTATATGTTAATTATAGTGATTCTATCAACACTTTTGCTCTCCATCTCCGTTTGTCTCTCCGCCACTGCCTCTGGCCTTTAAGTCCTTTCTTCTCCCTTTTTTTTGTTGTTGTTGAGCTTTTAGTATATTTTTACAAATTGATAGGTGATTTACAGATTTAGTATAGTGATTTGTGAGAGGTTTAATTTTAACATTTGCACTTTTTACGCATGTGTTTGCATTNATTTGTGGATTAGATTTTTTACTCTTGGTTAGGTAGTGACTTCCTTTTTTTTATTTTTTTTTACAGTGGATTTCTTGGCAAAAATAAAAAAATACTCAGTTTTGCGTCCGCGCGGTTTCCAGACACAATGTGGACAAGGTGCCCGTGTCCATGCACCGTGTCTCCGTTAAGAACGGAGTATTTTTTTTTTTTTAATCAAAGAAGACGGGGTTTTATTCTACACTGCCTTCAGATCCTCCTCTTCTGGGCAAATTTTTTCTTTTTCCTATTGTACTTTTGGTGAACCTTGCTTGTTTATTGAGTGTAAGAAATTTCAAATATGGGTTTGCAAGCACATAGAAGCAGAGGCAGAGACTTCCCGTGTATAAGAACAAAACTGCCATTCTATATTTAGTCAAAGCTCACGCCACCACCATCGTATTAGGTGAAATAGGCTGTAAGACCACACAGATTCCACATTCTCTTTCAAAACTTCAAATTTTATCTACATATGCATATCTATAATTTATCTTTAGTTCAAGTTGTGCAGGGTATAAATGCAACTTTGAGAGTTTCGTACAGTATCTCAAAGAAGCTGGATGGGCCAAAGGTGGGTGCTTGACAGCGTGCACACAACCAAGAAGATTAGTGTTCAGGTACTATTTCCAGATATTGTGCTAATACTTATTGGCATTTATATTTTGTTTCAGATGGATAAAGTTTTTCTAAGGAAATTTAAGGTTGTATGCATAGCAGTAAAAACGTTATCGCTTGTTGGGTAATTTGGCCAACTTAGAACATGTATAGTAGTTTACTTGATTAAGACAAATACCAGAGGCTTGAGTTTTTACACAAGTGATTTTTTATGTTTAGAAATGAATTTCCTTTTTTTTTTTAATCCTCACAAGTTGTTAACTTGCAGTTTATGTCTAAGTTAGAATATTTTTACTGCAGTGGCTTTAGTTTTGGAATAATTGAATACTCTTAGTGCTACAGAGGGGTGACTATCATTAAGAATATTGCCTTATTCTTTAATGGCGTACTCAAATCATTAAGAATGTTTCTGATATTTATGAGTCCTTGTTTATTGTCTAGTTTCTAGTGTATTTTATGAATTCTTGAGCCTTGACTTCTCTATTTGTTCACATACAACTCCAATTCTTTGTCCAGGTAGCCATGGGGTGAATGTTCATGACAAGATAGATTTCCATGATAGTTAATCATAAGGTAACAGACAGTGATGAATTGGGAATTAATAAGCCAATTACGATAATTTCTACGATATGTCATTCAGAACTTGGAATAGATTGATGACTCGACATTAGTTTAAGTATTAGTATGTACCTAGGTTGTTGAACAATTCTTAGACAATTCTACGATATGTCATTCAGGGTTGTTTTGTATTTAGGAGGTTGCTGAAGAGATGAGTGTCAAGCTTGGCGACAAAGTTGGTTATACAATTCAATTTGAAGATGTCACCAATAATGTGAATATCAGTTATGTTTCTATCCAATATATCTTTGATAGGCCATCGCAATAAATGATAGCATTTTAAAATTTATTTGTAAGGCTTTGTATTTCATTTTCATTGATTATTTTCTAACCATGAAGTTATTTTGTATGTTTGTATCGACATGCAATAATGGAGAGACTTCCATTTTATTGGCAGAACGGGATTTAAGAAGGGTAACATTTCTATGTGATGGAGTGTTATGTGTTAATGGGAGAAATGATGGATGATCCACTCTTAAGCAAGTAGAGGCAGGCTTATGCTTCTCAAAGAGTGCCACGCACACATATAAGAAACATTGTGACCATATAAAATCTTTGTGGTTTTATATATGACTCACACGTATGACGTATACCAACTTTTCTTCTTCTTTCTTTAGTCATCACAAAATCAGCTACACTACTTAGCTTCAATATTGAACGTTCAAATATTCCTTTCCATAAAATATTTTTGACAAAATTCTGTTAGACTAATTCAAGTCCGCCAATCAAATTTTCAGTAATTATCATGAAAGTATACAATAATCTGGACATAGCCGTTTTTCTGAATTCACCATTATTCAACGTTAGTGTGCAATTCATGTTCCATTATGAGGAAAGCATTTTGTGTTTGTGTACTATTCTGTAACATTTTCAAATGTCGAGGTCTATAGACTTCTGAAGACTCAGAGGTAGGCAATGGATCTCTAAGTAAGATTTACTTTCACGTAATCCTTACTATGTGAATGATTTAAAACGAATCACCGTGATTGGCAAAGATGAAATTTTTTCATTATTTAACTAACTTCACTTCAAATGTCACTCTACACCTTCACACATTCGAACTTGTTCCTACATGATTTCATTTCAAAAATTCCAATTTTCACCCTTTTAAGATGTCACACTTTTTTATTATCCTTTTCATTGAACATTTTGAATTTTGATGCTGCTTAAAATTCTCAATACAGATATATTTACAACTGTCAACAATTGTATGGGTGCAAACTATTTCAAATTGTTGTTTTCAGGTAAGACTTATCATCACAATAACGTGTTTGCATGTATATGCATTGCATATCTTTTCATTTGCTAATTTAATAACTATCTATTTGTATACATACCTCTTGCTGTTATACATTATACATATTTGCATTTTTTCATTTTATGATGATGACATGCTGAATGAAGGCTTTATGTAGATTATGAACTCGCAACCTAGCCTTCCATTTCAAATGGTACGCTTCTGCAAATTTTCTACTAGGATCTACATGTTCAAAGTCGAATCTTAAACTATACAAGTTATTGTTAATTAGATGCATTTGAGTTTCTCAAATTGTTCCCCTTTTAATTTACGTATTTTTTTCAATTATAATTATACCCAATTAAGTACAAATTAGAAAGCGTGTTAATACTTTCTAGCTTTCAAACATTGTATCAAATTTGAACACACTTTCAAGGATGTGCTTTATTGTTAAATAATCAGGCCTATATAAATAACTTTGAATATGCACTTGTCATTTTTGGTTCATTTTCATTCTTCATGGGTCTCAACTTCTCTCGGGGATGGTGCGAACGAATCACATTTTGCTTGAGTTATGAACGTTGAGCTTGACTGAATGATCAAGGTACTTTTCTGTTTTTGGTTTCCATGAGAATTTGAATGAGCTTTTATCAGCCCTTTTCGTGTTGCTTTCCTTCAAGCATCATTGTTATGGATTTTTTTTCCTGAAATTTGTGGAATAATTAAAAAGAATCTTCAAAAATATGATTCATCCACTTTGGTTTTATTTTTTGTATATAAACAAACTAACATGATGATCTTTATAATACATCTATTAGTAGAAGGAAACGTATTAGGTAAAAATCCTTGCTCCATTTTCTCTCCTTGTAGACATAACATCCATTTTCTTAAACATTAACCAATTAACGTGCAACACGCGTTTACCCTACTAGTTTTTATATAAGTATGTCACAGTCAAAGTAGGTTAAAGTCCTCTCTAGTTAAACTGGTGAACAAGGTAAACTTGCATGACTGGAAGTGTAACCAGTGGAAGAATTGGAGGATAGGAAACTATAATAGTTTTAATATTCTTTCGCATAGAAGTTATGAAGGCCAATTTACAATGGAGCAATATGGAAAAAAAGAACGTGACAAGTAGGCCTCGGAGTAAGACAAACAACCATGAGGTTAAATAGCATAAAGTAAAGGGAAGGAAAGTCCCTTAGGAGTCTATACATGATATAAAGCCGAGATGCTTGCCAGCAAGGTCACTTTGGATGAGGAAGCAATGAATTCCCTATGGAATGTCTTACTGATAAACACCTTCTTTGGCTAGAAGACAACAAAAGGTAACCATACTCCTTTCCCCAATTCCTGTATTAAATGAGATCCACGTAGAAGACATCCTGGAAAATCGAAGGACGGTAGAGCAAAATTCTGCTAAGGAAACCAGAGGAAAGATGAAGACATTTGTATCTAGATATCTAGATCACAATCCATCTCTCGAAGGAGGCCAAGTGCAATGTGTGCATTCGTCGCATCATCTTCGCAAGATACTCGTAAAACATATTTACCTCCTAAAAGATAGAAAGCAAAATTCTGCAAAAACCACTGCATCAAAGGCCATAATAGAGATGAGTGCTATGAAGTGCTGAAAATGGCTAGAGCAAGCAGAGAAATATGACGATCACATCAAGAAGACAAATGCTTAAACGTCCTATAAGACAAGCTTATACAGGGTTATTGTATGCGTTGGTCAATGTTGCGAACCTCCACCCTTCACGAAAAGAGATTAATATCATAATCAAAACTCTTTGTGTGGGGAAAGGTATGTAGAACGCATACAATGCACACTCCTAAGGAAGAGAGCACGTATTTAAAGACTTCTGGATTTGAAGTAATCCTAAAAATTGCATTTCTTTCAATTATATTTTGTAATAATGCAGGAAATCAAATATATTCCATACAATGCATCGGGGATGCGAGTTGAAATAACTTACGATGGTCATAGCCATCTTTCGAAAGTAAACTCCATAAATATTCCATCAAAAAAATGCTTTGATCCAATAAAGGCTCAACACCATAGGACACTCATGGAAGAACATTTTAGATGATTTTGTTCACAAAGAACAAATCATCATGGTAATAAAGCTGGAAAACAATAAAAAAATACGTGTTTGAAAATCATTATCTAGGAAAGAAAATATAAGATGATGTGAAGGGTAAGTTAAAAAACCAACATGCTAGTAAAGATACTTTAGCAAGTACTAAGGGAAGCATGAACGACGAAAACAATCGAAAAAAAATGTACTACACCTAAAATAAGGTCCCAGGAATGAGGATTGACAACAAAAGACGAGGCTAATCCCTCCAAGCAAGGTCTATCCCACCATATTTGATCAAAGGCGAGTCTTAGTCTGCAAAAGAAATTCCAATTAAAGGCGAGGTCTATCTTGCCACAAGAATTTCAACTAAAGGCAAGGTTAATCTTGTCAAGGAAACAAGGGGGCTAATTTCCACCCCAAAGGAAGTTATTATCAAAAAGGACAAGGCCACATCGGTTTATTTTTAAATGTCATAACATAATGTAATAACGCGTGAGGTACCTATATATTAAAAAGCCATTGTAGGGGATTAGATAGTAATCTGCATCCCTATATGTTTTTACGATGATCTAATAAAGTTTCATTCAAGCTACGATGTCTAAGTGTGAAATCACTACACGATTGATAGATTCCGTTGTTGATATGAACTCATTATAAATTCATGTACATGAAGCATGATAAAAATAATAAATGCGTAAAGTAGCGCGAGCTCAAAAATATTACCAAATGATTGAATTCGTACAACATAAATAATGATATTTTACTAAAGAAATTTCCAAAAAGGGTAGTTTTATACAAACAAGGAATGAAGTATCACTATCACTAAACAATAAGACAAAAATAAGCTAACTTAATTAACCAAGGATTAAAGATTCCTAAAAGTTGTATCATCCTGATAAAAAAAAAAAGAAGAATCAGCAGGAAAGGGTGGAGTGTCCAAGGTCCCAGAGGCCAACGGAAGAATCTCAGGTTAAAAGGTGTCTTCGATATCATTTTCGTGAGCCTCCAAAAAGTCCATATTCCATTCCGAGTGAAAGTTTCTAATGATATCAAGCACTTTGTTTCTCCCTTCTTGTATAGCATCATCAACCAACTTCACATCACGAGTAGTTACTCTAGAAAGGCTAGACTCCACTATAGCTAATCTTGTCTCAGTATTATTCAATTTATCGTGAAACATGACTATTTTATTCCTCGTATTATCAAGTTCCATTAGGGAAGCCTCCCGCTCAGACTTCTCAAGTGAAACTCCTTTCTAAGATACAACGCGTCGTGCTCAGTCCTTGCAACATAGGCCATATGCTTTTCCTTGGCCAATTCTAGATTTGAGGAGATCTTTTATGCATCAGCTAATAAGGAAGCCTCTTTCGCAACAAAAGCTTTGACACCTTTATTCAACTTCTTATATTTATTCCGTTCGTCGTCAACCTCGTTTAGTTTTTTTTGAAGAGTATCGCACCTCTTCGCCAAAGAACTAGCCTTTTTTCACCATGATGATCGTCCACGAAATGTGAGCCTCATAACCAGACTGTTGATCATGAGACATGACAGTAGCTTGCTAGATGTAGATGTCAATCATCTTTTCACTCTCAGTAGAAGTAAACTCTTCCGCTAAATTCTCCCAAAATGGATTGAATAGGCATATACGACTCTTGCAGTCTAGGGGATAAAAGTAGGAAAAGTCGATAAAATCCCCGTATCTAATGCATCGTTGCGGGGATAAAGGAACAGAGACCTAAGACTTGAAGTAAAACCCTGGGGAGATTATGAGCCTTTTGGATCTGTAAGGAGCACGGACCTATCCAGGGCTTTTCTTTTTCTAAGATCCATAACAAGACCCGACGAAGAGTGAGGCATTTATTCCTCAAGCAAAGATCATGAAGCTCCGACAATAAATACCTTTGGCGGGGGTCTCATAGATGAAACATTGACCATCCGTGAACATTTGTGAAGGTACTTCTTTAGAACTACCAAAACCTTAGTGAAACTGATTTTTTAGAAGGGGGAAGTCTAACAGTTCTTGGCGCTTAGGGATTACCAAAGTAGTGGCACCCAAGTCAGTTCGTACTGCAAACGAAACAAAGAAATTAGATATTTACCAAATGATAAGGAAAGTCCTTTAAAGCAAAGAAGGTAACACATTAATTTACCCAGAATGATCTGAATATCGAAGTCATAAAATTTTGGATTGGAAGAGCTTAATAGACCTCAACTTCGTCAACCTCATAGCTCAATTTGGGAATAGGTCTTATCAAAGCATGAAGTTTGATAAGGGCTTATTCGCGAAAGGGAGCGAGTTGTTTATCTGTGCAAACATAATCAAATAAGATAAATGCTAAAATAGAATGCAAATAACGAGTAAATGAGAGAAACTAACTACAATTGCCATAAAAACGTGGCATAATCACCAAAGGGTGAGGGTCATTAGGCTGTAGCTCCTAAATATCGCAAGTAAAAAAAAAAAAAAAGCTCTCCTTTCAATTATGTATTTTATTGGGAGTAGTTATTAGTTTTGGGCACATTTTGGAGGATCGAAGAGTAAGATAGTAATACTTCTTTTGTGAGTGCATTTTATTCCACGCTCTCACGAGATGATAAATGGAATGGAAAATGTCCGAATAAAGCTCTCTCCTCAAACCCTCAATACTACATAACGAAAACAATCCAACCACATGACCCCATCCGTTTGGGATAAGTTCAATAGGAGCAATATTAAAAGAGGAGATGACGATGCCAAAGAAATGGTAGAAGTGGAGTCTAAGCCCCGTACGTTAAGTGCTTATGAATAGCAATACAATCATGGAGAGAGCAATTCATTGTTTGAAACTGCCCAGGACAAATCAATTCTATGTTAGCAAGGATACCAAAGCATTCCTGAATTTTACATAACTCTTTCTCGGTAACATTAGAAAATATCTTTGAGGCCTTAAAATCCTTCTTATCGCTAACATTTAAAGCTGTTAGGCAAATTGTTGTCAAACGACCTCCCTGGGCGATGATACGTATTGTCTTTATTCAGTCGACTTTGACCAAATGACTGAATGTGCCCCCATTGACCAAACATATCACGTAATCCACTTGGGCCATTTGAAGCAGCCTAATTAAATTAGTGCTGCTTATGGCCCAACCCGAAGTCTTTGATTGCTTATACGGTCGCTAGCCCACTTATACATTTCATATTGGGCCCTATCATTCTAACCTAAGGATCATACTCATTTCATCTATTCTTGTGTCCAACACTGTAGCCGTGTAAGAGAGGGTTGAATTGAAGTAGCCTTGAAGAAACGGTTTCCTTTTGGCTTTGTGCTTTGATCCTGTGTTCTTCTCTTTTAGTTGATTTGTTCTACTCTTCTTTAACCTTTGTGGTTAATATATCAAAGCTTCAATTCTCTTTCTCCTTAAGCCCTTTGTGGGTTGGTTTTCTGTTGGAGCAACCAGTTTTGGGAAGGCGATGGTTTTTGTGATTGTTTGGTCGGTTTTGTGTGGTGGTGTTTTCAAAAATACTGAGCCCGGTGATCCTTTGGCGTAATGGCGAGATCAACTCCTCACATCTGGTATCAGAGCCAGCGAAATCGTCGAGGATGGAGATCGGCATATCGTACAGACGTGATTTTTAGGCAAGGAAATCGGAACTGTCCCCTTCAATTCCGGCCAAAGCGTTGACCGGACGGAAAAAAGGATGACAAATCCATTACCTGCAGATCGAAGTGCACCTGGTGGTGGTGCGCGTGTGCTCCGGTGGCAATACGTAATTTCTCGCGGCGGTTTCCGGCCAGAATTTTTCAGGCAGTTTGTCCATTATTAATTT
>CAIGRP010036565.1:0-19191 GCA_903798385.1 Fraxinus cuspidata
TTGCCCAGAATTTGTTTTAAGGATTCAAAAGTCTAAAGAAAATTTTTATAGATTCAAACCAACCTTCATTAGTCTCGGCATTAGTGGCGAGGAGGTAAAAATCAGTACCCTTTCCAAAATGCTTTGATTCAAATATTATTTCTTTCAAGTGTCCAATGGAAATAAAGTGCCCATCAATCATAGCCAAATCGTAATCCTTTGCACTATTAAATTTATATTACTTATTTTCTATTAAATCACGGGTTTGGGTGAAAAGGTTTAAAGGAAATTAAAAGGAGAGGAAATCGAATATAAACATTAAAGCCTGTAATTTCAAACACTCATCCAAAATCAATTGCAATGTAAAAATCTCTTACCTCAATCATGAATAATAACATATAAAAGTAAAAGGAAAGAATATCAAATTTATAAAGTTGTAAGATTGTAAAAATGTCTAAATTCAAATTTTTCGACCACCATACGAAAAAAAATCAATTTTAAAAATTAGGGTTATACACTTTAGTGTACAATAAATGCATGTTCAAATAATTGCAATAGTATTAACAAAAACTAACCCATCATTTATTAAATAGACATGTAATGCTCATAAAAAAAGCATCTCATCAGAAACGTTGAACGACTATTTTAACAAAAGTTACGTGAGTCCCATGTATTGTGCGTACAATGGTTGGACAATGAATGCATGTTCATTATAGTTCAGCTGTAAATAACAAAAAAACGACCAAATTGTGTTTAAATGGTCACATAACACTCCCAAAAATGTGACTCGTCAGAAATTTTTGAATGAGACACATTTTTATAAATGCGAGTCCATTATAGTTTGCTTGGATGGAAACCGAACCGATCCTTTTAATTAGTCATGTAACAATCATAAAATTGTGACTCATTCGAAATTTGTAGGATATAGAATTTTTAATACTTATACTCTCTCACTAACTTTTTTCCTGGGGAACAACGAACGCCCATCACGCGCATGATGTTCGCACGACTCATGCAAGTGCTACTCTTTTGGCTCATCTCTAAATTTTTTGCAATTATTGGAATTCCACAGAATTGCTGGACCAATGCTGTATGAAAATAATTTTGCCAGCAAAAATCATGACTCTAGCCTAACCTCAATCCGGAACATTCTTAGGAACCTTTTACTTTGAATACATTTTATGATTTTTTTAACTGATTATTTTTGTTCGAAATAAATTTTTTTGATTATAGAAGTATCAAGAAGAGAGCATCCAAGTGAGTATCAATAGCAGATGTTTAATTTTGGCAGCAAGGGGAGGGGCATTTGTGCCATACAAGAAATCATCTAGTGGAGATGTGAGTGAAATGGGATCATGTTTGGCTTTTCACACTAAAAAACAAATATTTGGAAAAGCATAATTAACAAACATAAATAAACTAAAATTTGTCCATCTAATAAGATTTAATATGGGAATGCATAGGTTTTGATGGTGTGATCCATGTGGATCTCGAGGAGCAAAGATGAAGCCGTGGCTTGTGATTGTGAGAAGAGAGCAACTGAAAATGAGGGTAATAGCTAAACCTAAATGATAGAATGAGTGAGTGTTAGGTAAATTGTGAATTAAAGTTTGATTTGGACTCAAATATGTAGGAAAAAATATTTTGCGCTCAAGTTTGGTTGGCTCTTGAGAGTTGGAGCCTTGCGCACTTATAGTTAATCACGTAATTAGTTTATTCAATATTAAAAAAAACATTAGGGAGATTCAATTTTTGTTAGGTTATTTGGTTACTTGTCTAGAACCAAGAACAAAATCAAACCTATCGGTTCTTGATTCTAGTCCGCAATCGGGTATTTAAGGATGAAGAATCGAATCGATCAGCTCAGTTCAGCTCGGATTGGGCCAGTTTGAAATTCAATTATCTGTCCAAACAAAAGTTATGTAAAGTTATTTGGATCCCATTCTTTGGTGTACAACAGATGGGTGTTCATTATTATTGCACTGTCAGTGATGAAAACCAGCCAAAAATTTTTTTGAATGATAACGTAGATCGTCAAAACATGTTTTGTTGGATATTTTTTATAACCCGAATGAGCAAAATTTCATTTAATAAAACATGGATCCCATGAATTGGGTAAATTGTCTCATTCCAAATTTTTTCAGAACGTCAATTTTTTAGTGCGTATACTCTCTCAATAACTTTATTATATTGAACTAGGAACGCACAAGACATGCACACAGTGGCGGAGGCAGACATTTTCGATTGTGAGATAAAAAATTTAAATGAATGTTTTTAAAAAATAACATAACATTAGTGAAAAAAAGTCAATAGTTGTAGTCTATGCATTTTCATACTTTAAAAATGTCATATAATTGCAGCATTAGAAATATTGCCAAATACATCACTTTCAATATATGCCACCACACTATTATCTCCCATCCGATTATGCAATCGAACCTTGACAATCTTAATATCTTTTTGACAATGTAATACAATCTAAGAATAAAAAATCATATAGAGAACTTATTACAAAACCATAAATGTCAATAAAGTCTACACTTTTTACCTTGTGCCTAGCCACGCTAGAGGACACAGATCTAAGAACCGTAAGTTAAATGATGAGCTTTATTCACAATATATAATAAACAATTAGTTGGATTTCAATAATAGCATACAATAGAAGGTAGAGAAACAGTTTGCATTCAAAACTACATAGAAGAAAGTTCAATGATCATAACATAAATGGTTCATAGTATTACTATTATAAATTAAAATACAATAAAACTGAGGGCAGTAATGACACTCAGTGGAACGGTAACTATTAACGAGCCCAGAATTTGTTTTAAGGATATAAAAGTCCAAAAAAATATTCTTATAGAATCAAACCAACCTTCATTAGTCTAGGCGTTAGTTATAAGGACGTCAAAATCAGTACCCTTCCCAAAATGCTTTGATTCTGATATTTTCTCTCTCAAGTATTTAATGGAAATAAAGCGCCCATCAATCATAACCGAATCGTAATTGTTTGGACTTTTAAATTTATAGTACATATTTTCAATTGGAGCATAGCTTTGGGTGAAAAAGTTTAAAGGAAAAATGAATTAAAACCTATAGTTTCAAACATTCCTCCAAAATCAATTGCAATGTCAAAATCTAATACCTTAATCATCAATAATAATATAGAAAAGTGAAAGGAGAGAATCAAATTTATAAAATTGTTGAACTGTAAGAATGTCTAAATTCAAATTGTTTTGACTACCAAATGAAAAAAAAATCAATTTATAAAATTTGGGTCCTACCGTCAATAAATGCATGATCATATCACTTCACTATCATTAACGAAAACTGACCAAACATCTAGTAACTAGATATGTAACACTCATAAAAATGCATCTCATTAGAAATTTTGAACGACCATCTCAACAAAAGTTATGTTGGTCCCGTACATTGTGTGTACAATAAATTCATTTTCATTATAATTACCTGTATAGTTATGAAAACAAACCGATTTCTTTTTAAATAATAATGTACACTCATCAAAATCTGTTTTATTTGACATTTTTGAATAGTAGGCTGAACAAAAGTCAATTTATAGGATCATGGGTCTCATGCATTGGGTGAATAATAAATGCATATTCATTATAGTTTTGCTGTCCATGATGGAAACCGACCAAATTGTGTTTAAATAATCATGTAACAAAAATGCAAGTTCAGAATAGATTCCATGGATGGAAACAGATCAAATCCTTTTAAATAGTCGCGTAAGAATCATAAAATTGTGTCTCATTCAAAATTTGTAAAACATTGAATTTGTAATACTTATACTCTCACAATAACGTTTTCCTGTGTGACAACGAATGCCAACACATGCACGATGTTTGCACAACTCATGCAAGTGCTACCCTTTTCATCTCTTCTCTTACTTTATTCCAATTATTGGAATCCCACAGAATTGCTGGACTCACATCCACCAATCATCCTTTCCTTGAACATCAAATAATTCTGTGTAAGTAGTGCCTATCGATGTATATAATAGCAAAGCATAGATTGTGAAGCACAACAGAAACTAGAGGATATTGTATCTTGTAAATCATGTATAATGATGATATGAGATTTAATGAAAGCACATTACCAAAGAAATCCAGACATCAAATCATAATCAAATCATTTTTTTATCGCCAAAACAATGAATGTCATTTTCACATAAGGGAATAGAAGAAATGCGACTAAATATCAAGACAACTTTATATAACCACACTGTTAAAGTCCAAAAATTTGACCAAAAGGATCAAAAATTAGGAGAGAAAACAAATGTGTTTCTTTAAACAAAGGCCAATGGCGAAGAAACCAAAGAAATAAACAAACAAATGCATCTACAAATTTGCAAAATAATTTCCTTGAATGGCATACAGTAAAACAAAGAACTTAATATAAAAATGATTTCTTAATCACCCTTGCCTACATCATCTAATACATCTGGGTATGTAGTGCATATCGATGTAAATCACACCAAGCGAAACATAGATTATGAGGACCATCAGAAACAAAGGGATATTTTATCATGTAGATCATGTATAATGATAATATGAGATTTAATGGAAACATGGATTACCAAATAAATAATACACCCAGAGTCAAATTAAAAGCAAATCTTTTTTTGTTGCCTAAACATTACATGTAATAGTCTCATATACGAAAGGAAAGAATTTTGACAAAATACCAAGAGGAGTTTAGATATCCACTTAGTTAATATCTCTTAACTTGACCATGGGGATCGAACGATAGGAAAGAAAACAAGTTTCGTCGCAAGTAACGATTTAAAGCATTAATTTTAAATTACTCCAAGTCCTTCCAATATTGCCTGTATGTGTTTAATGTTAACTGATTTTTTGTTGAAAAAATAAAATAACACTAATGAAAATAAGTCAATACATTAGTACAATTGTAGCTTATGTATTTTCATACTTTAAAAATGCCGTATAATTATATCATTATATATATTGTTAAATACATCAATCTCGTTATATGCCACCAAACCATTGATCTCCCATCGTATCCGATTATACATTCGTCTTGACAATCTTCATTTCTTGTTGACTATGTAATACAGTCCAAGAATAAAAAATCACATAGGAGAACTAATGACAAAACCATAAACATCAATAAAGCCTACATTCTTTACCTTGTACCTAGCCACACTAGAGGACACAAATCTAAGAACCATAAGTTAATTGACTAGCTTTATTCACAATAAATAATTACGAATTAGTTGGATTTCAATAATAGCGTAAAAGAAGTCGTAGCGATACCATTTGCATTCAAAACTATATGGAAGAAAGTTCAATGATCATATCTTAGATAGTTCATAGTTTTACTATTTCGTTCAATATTAGAAAGAGGAAAGTCATCCCATACTTTTGTTAATATTCATAAAGAGTCACTCCTATGTCATGCCGTCATCCGCATATAAATTTTATCTTAAATTCTGGGGTGCAAAAACGGCATCATATTGCGTATAAAAAAAAGGCTTCTGCACGCAACAGCCATCTCTCTGAGGACACACTTAACGCAACTATCATCTCCATTTTCTTCTCAGAACCACCCATATCTCTACTCCACTATTCTCCCAGACAACCATCCATACTTCTCCTTTGTTCTTCTCTCTTTTCATTTTCTTTTTCCCAAGTTTGTCTCTACAAGCTGCGCTTGAAGCCAATTTCTGTATCTAAAAAATCATATAACACTCCCGCTGAGTCTTTTTTCCTTCTTTCTATAGAAGTTTAGATCTGTTTTTTCTCATTTCTAGAAAATCGAAGTGATTTTAGCTGGTCAGTTTTTAGTATTTTGTTATTTACATTTATGTTAAAATAATTTTTCCATTTTCTTTATTGTGTGTTAGCGCATGTGAAAACGTGTTTCTTGGTTAGAGTTTAGCCTTTTGTTGTTTTTCTTGTTGGAAAATACAAGGATTCAACGTTGAGAGGTAATTTCTTAACTAACATTTACTACCATATGTAAGTCTGCTCGCCAAAACACCCTCATTGTGCCATGAGCATCATGCCTTGCGGTTACTGATCTATTCCCGTTTGGGTTATTCTTATGGGTTTCTCATGTTACTTTTGAATTGAAATGAACTATGTTATTTATGTTAACCTTTGTTGTATTTTTTCGGCAGTGACTTACAAGTGTCGGTGTAAAGAAAGATAATATTCTTGCTGGAGACATAAGAAACCAATATAAAAGTGGAAACACTGTTGTGGATGTTAAAGTTGATATCTACTCTAACGGAAGAAAATATTATTGCCATTAGAAATAAATGAATTGGTTTTTGTCTGTCCAATTTGTTATTGTGAATTGGCTTTTTGATTAATGGAAGAGTGACATTCTCTTCTTATCACATCAGTAGACTCTTTATCCTCTTAATACTAATGTACAATATATCTAAGGCGATACTTTTGCATCACACAACCAAAGTAAAACTGGTCTTTTACCTTCTACAAAGTTGCAGTTTGCTTCAGTATACCCAATTACAAGTCTGGCAAGGTTAGCGCTCTGTGCTTTAACAGTGCAACTACTAACAGGTACTTGTATTGCAATAATTTTCCGACATACAATGAGTTTCTCTCTTCAATAGGTTTCTCTTTCCAAATGCAAAGGAGAAATATTTGTAGCCATCCTATATGATAAGTTACGAAAGAGGAAATTATAAATTTAAAAATAGGATATTGATAAGACCACTGTCGCATGACATGGACTTTCTAAAGGATGGGTTAATTGTTTACTATTGGCTTTTAATCATGTCATTTTCTTCTATGACCCTTTGCTTATCTAAGAAAACGAGAGGGAAAAATGAGACACTGCTAAATGGCTTATCTTGGACTAAATTCCATTTTAATATATATATATATATGCAATGCACGATGCTCCACTCAGGAAGCCGTAACAATTAACACGCCCATAATTTGTTTTAAGGATTTAGAAGTTTATATTTTTTTATTTTTTTTAGAATCAAACCAACCTTCATTAGTCTCGTCATTACTGATAAGTAGGTAAAAATTAGTACCCTTGCCAAAATGCTTTGGTTTAAATATTTTTTCTTTCAAGTGTCCATAGTCATAACTGAATTGTAATCCTTTACACTTTAAAATTTATAGTACATATTTTCAACTAGAGCACAGATTTGGTGAAAAGGTTTAAAGGAAATTAAAAGGAGAGGAAATAAAACATAAACATTAAAACCTATAATTTCAAACATTCCTCCAAAATCAATTCCAATGTCGAAAGCCCATACCTCAATCATGAATAATAATAATATGGAAAAGTAAAAGGATGGAAAATCAAATTTAAACAATCGTAAAATAGTAAAAATGTCTAAATTCAAATTTTTTGACCACCATACGAACAAAGATCAATTTATAAAATTTGGGTCCTACTGTTTATTGGACAATAAATGCATGTTCATATAATTGCATTATCATTAACAAAAACTTACCAATCATTTATTAACTCGACTTGTAACAATCATAAAAATGCATCTCATCGGAAATTTTGAACTACTGTCTCAACAAAAGTTACGTCGGACCCATTCATTGTGTGTACAATGCGTGGACAATAAATGCATGTTCATTATAGTTTTGCTCTCCATGACGGAAACCGACCAAATTCTTCTCAAGTAGCCACATAACACTCCCAAAAATGTGTCTCATTCGAATTTTTGGTAAAGACACATTTCTATAAATGCAAGTTTATTATAGTCCTGTGGAACAACAAATGCACAACACATTACTACTCTTATTGTCTCTTCTCTAACTTTTTTGCATTATTGGTACTGTATCACTAGAATCATTTAGTCCAGAAATTCACAAATCATCCTTTCCTTGAACGTCAAATAGTTCTGTGCCTGTCGATGTACATGATTGAAAATAAAGCATAGATTGTTAAGCACAACAGAAACTAGAGGATATTGTATCATGTAAATCGTTTATAATGATGATATGAGATTTAATGGAAAAGCATTGCCGAAGAAACAATACACCCACAGACATCAAATCAAAAGCAAATAATTTTTATCGCCAAAACGTTGAATGTTATTATCTCATATGGGAAAGTTAGAAATGGGACTAAATATCATGAGTACTTTATATAATCACATTGTTAAAATCGCAGAGGGATAGACAATAGGAGAGAAAGCAAGTGTTTTTATTTAAACAAAGGCCAATGGCGAAGCAACCAAAGAAATAAACAAATAGATGTATCTACAAATTTGCAAGATAAGTTACTAGAATGGCATACACTAAAGAAAAAAACCTAATATAACAACGATTTTTTAATTACCCTTCTTGATCATCTAATCACTACAACAAAAATGGCATTTTACAACACATAAAAGGCAACATTTGTTATTTGAGTGTTGTTAAAGGTGTTTATCGTAGCATTCTAGTAAATAAATGTTGCCATTGGTAAACATAATTTAGATTTGGCAACATTTTTTAAATGCACGTTGTTAATGATTCCTTTTGCAACGTTTATTGAGTGTTGTGGATAGTTTTATTTTTTCCATAGTGCATATGCCATTGTTAAAAGTTCATTCTATAGCAACGTTCAATGTTGCGAATACTTAGATATATATTTTTCACAACATTTGTTTACGTTGCAAAAGGATATTGTTTTTGCATCGTTTATTAAATGTTGCTGAATGTTAAACTTTTCGCAACATTTATTAAATGTTGCAAAAAGAGTAACCTTTGGCAACATTTAGTAAACTTAGTTAATAAGAATATGGCTGACTTTTTTACAATGTTTGTTAACCGTTGTTTATATTGTTCAATAGGTTAACTTTTAGCAACACTTATTAAATGTTGTTAATATGATTATAAAGCTTTTAGACCCAACCCACAATTCACGTGCTCTGACCCAATTCAATTGTGCCCGATAAAATAGTTAACCCAATCCACAATCCATTAAAATAGCTTTTAGACCCAACCCACAATCCATTTCATCTGCTTCCGCCTCTCACAAACCCTACAGAGGATTAACGCAGAACTTGTATCTCCTCAAGCCGCAAAGGCAAAATATTTTCACGACGTGGGAACTGCAGAGCAGATGAAATGAACTCGAGCGCAATTGCTCCGCCTACAGTGGAGGATCCTGAATCACTGGATTATTTGACGTCGGTGGAGGAGGAGTTGAAGTGCGTGAAATGAACTCGAGCTCCAGTAGGCGTCTCTTCTTGACACCCCGACTTCCCAACCTTCCTTCGTGGGTCCCTCATCCTAAGTGAGTTTAGTTTGTGATGGCTTTACTTTTATGATTTCGAAACTTCTTGTTGTGTCCTGGGTTTTAAGAAAACTGGATGATATTTGACGGGATTATAATATTCATTATTATTTTAAGGTTTTTCATTTGTTAGGGATTATATTGTGAAGATTATGACATTGCTGATGGCTCTATCAGTCATCTGGATTAGCCTGTTGCTCACATCGGTAATTTCAGAGAGATATACTTGGTTGTTGAGCTTCATACTTCTTGTCTATATATTTTTCTACCGGTTTATTCTCTTCTCCTTTAGAACACTTAAGTCAGGATATTATCTACAGTACATTTGCTTTATTCACTGCTTTGATCTTGTAATCTTATAAAAGTGGGGGCTGAGGGTGGGTAGAATTCACAAGCCATCAGTTGAAAAATAACCAACTTTGTTTGGTGTACTCTTTGGATATTCATACCTGTTAGTTTCATCTTCTAAGATATTATTGAAGCCAAGGATTTTTTGAAGACAAGATGGGTCCATGTTGGTTTGAATTGCATGACAGAAAATCTTGATTATTAGAGATACACCTGCAGTGAAAGTATTTCCTTAAAAGGGCAACTCTTGAGATGATGGAACCTGATTTATTGTAAATCTCTTTGTTTCTTCTGCTAGGTTTTCTTTCCAATTCCTAATTTTATGACACTGCAGCAGTAAATAGGTTTATCAGCAGAAGGTGAAATCTAAAAAATATGCTGTTTCACTTATCGTTGTTCGGAAAATAATTTCATTTTTCATAAGACTTTCTTGGGATACAGAGTTTTAGAAGGCTTGTGCTGCTTATTTTTTGGGATCGGTTAGTTGGAGGCATCAACAAATGAGGAATTGAATCAGAGGGTAACAACATTTAGTCTGCCCTCAAAGATACTTTGTAGTGTTTTTAACATTTAGCTACTGGTATGGTGTTTTTTTTTTTGTGAAATACATTCATGTTTGATTGTTAAATTGTGTGGAGTTTAATCATAAATATTGGGTAGTGCATACGGATGACATTAGGATTAAATCTTAACTTGCTGTGTTAAGGTGCTAGGAACACTTTCATGCATTTGGACAATGTGTTTATGGCCTATATTTTCATTGCTACCTTCTAATTGGTTTTGAGTCCAAATAGAGCAGAGAAACTAGGGCACAGTCAATTTTATTTATTTTTATTTTTTTCATTTGGATACAAGTAAATTGAGACATTGTGGTTCGGTGCTTTCAAAGTCTTTAGTTATGTGCATTCATTTCATCAATGCTGTCTTAGTTTAATGCTTATTCATTGACACCTGAATTACAAAGTGTAGGAGGCTTTTGTTGTGCTAAATGTAATCAGTTTTGAGTAGAATTTTTCCTCTGGGTGGAATAATCCTTTTTTGTTCCATTTTTTTTATTTATTTCATTCATTGGGTCCAACTAGTTGAGTTCAACTAGAAATAGTACTTAACTTCAAATGACCAAACGAAGGTTATTTGACCACTGGATTTTTCATGGCTAATCATATACGCAAAGACTCCTAGTTGTATGACTTCATTATTGTATGTACTTGCAAGGGTCTCTTTTAGTTCTCCTAGTAAAATTGTATGACATTTTTTTATTGATTCAATGCTTCTCTTGTAGCTTCATTGGAAATCGTGAATTGTATGGTGAGCAAATCAAAGAATGCATGAAGAACGAGAGGATTGAGTATGCCATTAAAGTATTATGGAGAAGGTTGGTGTTGGAAGTGTGGCAATAATCTCTTCATGCCTAAGCAGTTAATTTAATTTGATTTTGAAACTCGTATTTGTTTAGGTGGTATTATATCACATTTTAATGTACAAGGATATGGATTCAAAAATTGTAATGAAATTATCAATTTTTATGCAATATCTAATTTTGCCCACAAGAAGTATTTTCAATTTTGCCATGAATACACCTGGGTATGTAGTTCATATTGATGTAAATGATACCAAGTGAAGCATAGATTGTGAAGAACAATAAAAAAAGGTATATTTTACCATGTAAATCATGTATAATGATGAAATGAGATTTAACAGAAAAATGGATTACCAAACAAATAATTTACCCAGGGTCAAATCAAAAGCAAATCTTTTTTCGTTGCCCAAACATTGAATGTAAAATTCACATATGGGAAATGAAAGAATTTTCACTAAATACCAATGGTACTTTAGATATCCACATTGTTAATATCCCTAAACTGGACCATGGGGATCATGTTAAGGGATAGAATCCCACGTCGAATAAAGATGTAAACATAAACCAACTTATAAAGTATTTGGTTACTCCTGACATTTTAAGATGAAACCTTAATTGTTAACATGGTATCAGAGCCCGTTAATCTCCAACGAGCAATTCGATCCGATTAAAACTCAAAAAAAATTGAGCACATGGATTTCAAGATTGGTCTGCTCAAACGAGCCATCATCTTGAGGGCATGTTATGGGATAAAATCCCACATCAAATATGAATGAAAACATGGACCAATTTATAAGGGTTTGGACTACTCTTCTTAATAAGGTTGACCTTTTAAGATGGAACTTCAGTTCTTAACATGGTATGAGAGCCTATTAAACTCTAACGAGCAATTCAATCTCGTTAAGACTCCAAAAGTGATCATTCAGATTTCAAGATTGGTCTGTTCATGGCTTGAGAGAGGTCAACAGTTGAAAACGAGGTAATAGCTAAACCTAAATGACAGAATGAGCAAGTGTTAAGTGAATTATGAAGTAAAGTTGGACTTGGACTCAAATTTGTAGGAAAAATATTTTGGGCTCAAATTTGTGTTGACTCTTGAGAGTTGGAACCTGGCGCACTTATAGTTAATTGAAAATTTTATTTTCAAAAAATTAATATAATTTAGTTTATTCAATTTTAAAAAATTAGGGAGTTTCAATTCTGGTTAAGTTATTAGGTTCTGAGAACGAAATCAAACCTATTGGTTCGTGATTCTAGTTCCCAATAGGGTATTTAATTATGAAGAATCGAATCGAAATGCTAGGTTTGGATCATGTTGGTTCGGGAGTTTTGTCCGGCCCTAATTTTTAATAATGCAAAATGAGATCATAGTGGGATTGAACTATGAGAAGGAAAACATGAGCCATTTCTTCCAACAACTTTGATTCCTTAATATATATATCCTCGGTAACGTTTTTCCTCTCGAACAACGAATGCACAATACATGCACTATGTAATGACACATGGATGGGCTTCTAATTGTGTCTCTTTTTAAACTTTTTCAATTTATAGAAAATCAGACCGAATCAAAGAGAATGGCTGGACTCATCGTCTAAAAAAATCGCTGGAATGATCTAGTCTAGACAGTCTTTAATAAATACTTTCCTCTTGCTAGCTTTGCGAAATTGAAGCATGTTATCTCCATATTTAGGTTGACTGATTTGGTTTATGATTTCTCTTGTACTCCTCCCGATTACTCCTCAACTTCAATTCTCCTATAGCACGTTATATCTAAAGCAAAACACTTTGAATCAGAGTGAATATTCTTGAAAATTTCCTTCAAGTTCATAGATTTGAAAGTCCGAATGTGATAAGACTGGAGATTGGTAAAATAATTTAATAGGGTAATAGGAAGATCATGACTGAGCTCTGATGTAGACACCATCATTATATTTGATGAAAACAACTCTGTATAAAAAACTGTACATAGATTTCATAGGACTTTACCTTCATTTTCTCGGTTTCACAAATTGAAATATCTAACTTCAGATGGTAAGATTGAGAACACATGAGCCATGGAAAAATAGTTTGAATTTGTGGTAAAAATTTGTAGATATAAAGACAATGCATACAGAGAAAGAAACAGAAAAAAGGCAGAGAGAGGAGTAAAAACTGTTTGCTGGAGTAAATAAAAAGAGCTTTGTGGGTTACGACAAGTATTAATAGGAAGGGCATAGTTGTCATTTTAATCAAGTGGTGTTGGTGTTGTGGTTGGTAGAAGGCAAGATCGATTGGCCTTTATAGTTGCGCTCTCTCCTAGGAAAACCCAGTTAAACCCTTTTAAATAGTCATGTGACATTGGTGTTGTGGTTGGTAGAAGGCACGACCGATTGGCCTTTATAGTTGCGCTCTCTCCTAGGAAAATCTAGTCAAACCCTTTTAAATAGTCATGTGACAATTATAAACATGTTAAAATTCAGAATTTTTAGCACCATATGAACAAAAGTCAACATATAAAATGTGGATCCCAGATGAAAGTGTGTGTTCATTATACGTGTACTATTATTGACCGAAACAGACCAATTTTTTTAAATAGTTATGTAGGTCCCATACTTTTGTGTACAATAGATAGGTGTGCATTATTATTGCAGTGTCAATGATGAAAACTTTTAGGTTTTAATGTAATTGGCAATTTTGCGAACAAAAGGATTGAAATTAATATTGTTTTAAAACAGTTTTTAAAAGTTAAAGGATCAAGTTGTAAGATAGAAGTCCTAGGGTTCGAGGATGGAACAAAGGAGTAAACATCGTCGTAATTTCGCTAACCTATCGCCTGGCTATTGCTCGAGTGATAAAGAGGTTGGACTACAAGTGCAGGAAAAGCACAAAGACGGGGCACTCTTGAAATTCCACTTGGAAGTGACAATTTCGAAAGACCGGGAGCTGGCGGGTTTCAGCTGATCTTGGAGGTTATAGGAATTAGATCATGAAGTCTAGTGAAGTTGGTTAGGTAGCATCTTGTTGTAAATTCGTATTGTCTATAGTGGAGGTAACTGGCTTGGTCCCGAAATTTTTACCCAGTTCGATTTCTCCATCAACAATATTGTTATTTATTATTTTTCCATATAAATTGCGGCAATCCAAAAAGTTATTGCTTGTTAATTGTATAATTCCCCACGTAAGGTCGACTTAATAAACATTCAATAGATTTGAGTTGTTAATCCAAACACCAACAAACACATTTGCATCACAAAAAATAAAAAACTCAAGTAGTTATGTAGATATGGTATGGAATGCGATGCTATCAAATAGTCTCCCCATCAATCTATTCTACTTCAAAAATCTATAATTTCAAATTCCAACTCAAATCTTCAAAATCTCCCCTTTTTGTCACAAATGACGAAGGGAACGATAATTAAAAAAACTTTAGCATGCACAAGAATAATCAGTGATTTGTAAACCTTTCGACAAACCCAGTTCACAATATGATGGAGTAAATTGTAGAAGTAACACTGTGTATAAAGTGTCACTAATCATTTGTAAGTAGGATTTCAAACCGTAATTTTTTGAGAAAAAACAGACTAAACATCACTGCCAATAAGTGACCATACTAAACATCACTGCTAATAAGTATATTCCTCTACTTATAAAAGTCAAATCATTTAAAGTACATTAGAACATCTATATAAAAACTCACTTTATATTGATATTTTCTTTTCTCCCCTAACTTTATGTACATATATTTTTCATATGTTTCAAAAACATTTTAAGCTCATTATTATTATTATTATTTCACATCTTAAGTGTAGGCCCTTCTCCATTATGCGACTAAGATAATCCCTATAACGAGCTTTAGGCTAGTTATTCCAAGTTAGTTGACCATGGCACCCCCGCAGGCTTAATTGCCCAAGTCAAATAGGCTCCGAAAAAAAATATAAGATGTTGAGCTTTTTATTACAGAGGATAAACTTGAGCTTATGTCTAATAAATAAGGTCAATTCATATTCAAAGTCACCTTATTAATATGACACTATCATCCCAACTCTCACACACGCGATAGGGTCCCACTAATAATATCGTAGTGTACACATTGCAGATCGTACATTAAGTCGACAATACAAAATACTCCATAATAACCTAAGCAAGTAATGAAAATTATGCTATAGCTTATTAACTAAACTCCTATTGATCACACCAAGCAAATTCAAGTATTAAATATAATATGCTGTAAAGAATTTCCCGCATTTTTTATTTTTCAATTTTCCAATTTTTTTAGTTATTTTAGTTTAAAATATGAATGCACCAAGCAAAAATAAAAAATAAATAAATAAATCAAACACACAAAATAAATTAAAAATGCATGAAATTTTTACCTAGAAAACAAATAAACAAATGTGATGCATGTATAAATCGATGAAATACAATGATAAAACATGAGCATGCATAAAAAATACCTAATCTTGATCTATTTCAAAAATTTCCAGATCACTTTTCTTTATCCAAATTTGCGAATATTTCCGGTCATCTGTGTCATTAACTTGGTCAACTTACTTCCCTGATTAGTAAGGAAGTCAATCTGACCAAGATAATCATGATTCTTATTTCTATTTAGGTTTTGACTTCTATAATTATTCAAGAAATGACGACACCTAGGCCTTATATGTCCTAATTCATGACACCTAGGCCTTATGTGTCCTAACTCACCACAGTGAAAACATGTAGGGATAAACTTAGGACAAAAGGTATGTGATCATTGACGTTGATTCCTAGGTTCGTGGGTCCTATGCTATCTAGTAGGCTTCCATCCTACATATCTCTTATTATATTAGGTTAAGGGTTATGCACATTTTAAGCTGATCAGTACTAAGGACAAACGTGGTCTTTGATGTACTAGGAATTTTATTATATTTTTCCTTATATCCTAGACCGCACTTATTACCAACAGCTTGCCCATTCATAGAATGCTATCTAGCTTCATTGAACCACTAAAAAAAAGCAAGAAGTTGAGACTTTGAATGCTCTAGATCGCTCAGAAGATTTTTAACCTGAATTTCTAAGGTTTCATTTTCAATGGTTATCCCAGTAGCTCTCCTAGAGGTCTTCTCAAGATCACTTGTGAGATTCTTGACCTGAGTATTTAAGGATTCATTCATGGATTTTAACTCACTCAGGGTAGAGGTAGATTCCTGAATGTGTGCTAAAAGTTTTCTCTCTCCAACTCAAGTTCCGTGATTCTCGTACTTAACGCTTTATTTTTAGTTAAAATCTTAATGCTATCATCATAGATTCTATCATAAACCTTGTGAATATCTCCCTGAATATCAAAATATTCTTTAGAATTCTCACTACTACTTATGCTTTCAGCTTTCTCACTCCCCTTATTAGATCAATTCCTAATTCTAGCAGTAAAGACAATATCTTTTCCACTTTCTTCATGAGTGGATTTCTTATTCTGATTGTCCGAGCTAGACTCGTCATCAGTGAGAGTAGCATTCATAGCCTTATCCAGATTTCTCCTACTGTAAGGGTACTCACTCCAAACGTGGCCAAAATCTCTGCAATTATGACATCTTATAGTTTAGAACTCTTCCTAGACCCACTAGGACCACTTCTATGCTTCTTTTGAGGTTTTTTTTAGTTCTAAATATTTTTCGAAATTTTTTAGCAAAGTACACTACTCTTTATTAGGAGAATCTGAATATGAGGACTCTCTATGACTATTCCTTACAATATTTAAGGTCAATAACTTATCGTTTGTGGGTTTAGTTCATAAGTTCGGAGAGATCCAACCAGCTCTTCCACCTTAATAGAGTCGATATCCTTNAACCAGCTCTTCCACCTTAATAGAGTCTATATCCTTACTCTCCTCAATAACAGTGATTTTAGGCCTAAATCGCTCAGGTAAAGATATAAGGATTTTTCTAACAATTTTTGACTTTGGTACTTTCTCACCTAGGTTGAAACTAGAATTAACTATGTCATTTAAACTCGCATAGAATTCATCAAATGTCTCATTGTCTTTTATCCTAATCTCTTCAAACCTAGTGGTCAACATTTGCAATCTAGATTTTTTACTAGCCCGAGTTCCCCCATGTGTGGTATATAGAATATCTCAAACCTTTTTGGCTACCTTACACATTGACACTCGCCTAAACTCTTGCGGGGGAACTGCCATAATAAATAAGTAAGGCTTTGCTATTTCATTACACCCATCTAAGTTTGCTCTAATCCAATAAGCAACGAGAGTGGAGATTACTTCATTATTAACTGTAGAACTATGTGTGGCAAGATACACTCATCCATAGATTTGAAAAAAACTCTTATTCTAATATTCCAGCGTTCATAATTATTGCCATCAAAATATGACGAAATGGATAATGAAATACTCATCTAGAAATCTAAGGTTAGGATTCGAATTTAGGTTCTAATACAAATTGAAAGTTTATTAAGGTCACAGAAACAAACGAAATTCTTTTTAAATAATAATGTGTGTTCTATTTGATATTTTTGAGTACACAAAAGTTGATTTAAAAGAACGTGGATCCCATGCATTGGGTAAATTGGTTTATATTACTATTTATTTTTAAAATTGTATCAATTAATTTCTTTGTGCTGCTGTTATTCTAAGTTTACGTAAAGTTCAAGTGACCGAATCACTTGACTTGTTGATTCCCATAATTTTACCTAAACATCATGCCACTGAATCCAGACTTGTCGAATTTCCATAATTTTACCTCAAAGTTCACGTGATCCCTTGACTAGTTAAATTCCCATTTTACCCAACTTATTTTATGTGATCGGATTTTTTTACTAGTATTTGACCCCTGCTTTGCAATTTTACATGTATTAGCAGTATTAGTTTGCTGTATTAGGATTTACATAATCCCCAAAAAAATTAAATTTTTTTTAAATGTTCAAGTTGTTATTTTCCATTGCTTGATCTTATTGTTCATTATCTCTCAATATTTAGCTGCTAATACAGTGCGTACAGTTGCGTAGTGGTCGTCTTGTCACTTCTAGTTTCAGTACCTTAACTATGGAATCCTTGCAATTTGGTGCACTCACCCGTCAAATAGCAGCTATTCAAATCCAAATAAATGTTATTCTTGAAGAGAGTAGGAGCATAGCTGCTAGTCTGAATAATTTTAAGAAAATCCCTCATTCGATTGATGTTGATAATTTTGAATCGTCCTATAATAGACTCTATCATCGTCGACAAGGTGATAAAAAATATTTTCGACATAATCGTAGGAATAATGGTCAATTTCAGTAATGAGAACAGGACCATGATCTTTACGGTACTTATTCTCTTCCACGTCATAAGGAACGTTTCTTTGGAAACATTAAAGTAGATGTTTCTACTTTTGATGGTTAATTAGATTTTGAGGTTTTACTCAATGGACTACCCTTGAACAAGAGAATTGATCAGTGATCAAGTACATTGCTCAACCATAAAGCTATCTAGTTTCCTCTTAAATCTATTAGGAGACCTTACCCGTAAAATTTCCCTTATGTGTTCTAAAATAAGGGTACAACTTCTGAAATTCCAAGAACTTGTTCTCACTTGCAGTGCCTCAACTATAAGGGCTTTGGCCACATCTCTTCCAAATGTCCTTGCTGAGCCTTAGTCATTGAAGAACGAAAGAGTATAATAGATGAGTGATTAGAAGATCATGTCTATGAACCTAAACTTGAAGAATTTGATGAATTGGATGATAGTGAGAACAGCTCTTTAAGTAGTATTTGGACTTCTCCTATGAATCTACGTATTATACCCCTTGTTCCCAATACCTCTTAGGCAAGTGTTGTTTGTTATACCATTAAAGTAGATTTGTGTAATCATGCCATTTTCAAGGAAATTCTTGGGAATCGGGATTTGATCCTCCCAACAGTTCAACTTACATATAACACTTCTCACATGGATATGAGCCTATGAAGCCTTAGACCTTATTCTCGTGTCCCATATGCTAGTGTGTCGATGTCAGCTGAGACATTTGTACATCGTCTTCATGATTTGCATATTGAGACAATAAACGACTTGAAGCAAGTAAGGCATCATATAAACTTCAAGATGATTTGTATAAATAATATTTTGAATTTAATATTGGGGACTATGTTATATTGCATACTCGTAGAGCTCGTCCTTTCAAAATTTTGATGCATGTTGGTCCAAATGCACATGTCATTGATCTTTTTTCACATTTTGGCTACCACTCTACTTTACTTATTGAGAACTTCATTACTTACAAACATCGTTTCAATTCCTT
>CAIGRP010036568.1:0-12678 GCA_903798385.1 Fraxinus cuspidata
AAGCTCGGTTGCAAGTCCAAGTCCTGATATATCATCCATCTTAAAAAATTCAAGCTAATATGCTTCTACCATCGATAAGTTTGCTAAATCATCTACACATCGTATTACTAGTGACTTGCATTTGGAGTACAGTCAAGTATAGTTGAAAAATATTTTGCATGTTCAACTATTCAGGCAACGTAAATGCTTCTTCATGAATTTTAAGCAAATTATACCAATATTTGTATCATCATTACCCAGATGGCCCATTTTAGTAAAAGTTTTTGTGTTTTAAACAACTTGCAACAAAAGCAAAAGATCGAGTCCATAAATATTGAATCAAGTGTAAATAAGAAATATTTTGCATGTTTAACTTTTTTGATAATTGAACTTCTTACATCATCAGCCAACAAATGTATCAACTCATTTTGAATTTTTTTATCAAGATCTATATATTAAATCTTGCGTGCTTTAGCACGCCGAACGTGCTCTTACATTATTGGATCAAACTTAGCAACTATTTCTACCATTTGCAAAAATATACCATTATTCTCAACATGAAGCATCTCATCATCTCCTCGAATGTCAAGATATTTTTGGCAAGTCCTTTTCACAATAGCAATTTTCCTTGATAATATTTGTCTCCAATGTTCTCTTTCTGCATCTATCGCACGCTTTTTTCAATTGTATTTTTGTTTGAAACCTATTTTCCAATTCAATCCAACTAGTTATGCTACGTAAATGCTCATCATTTCCTTTATGACTTTTAATAGACTGGTGCAAATTATGCTAAATCTTTGTATTCATCATTACCTAGATGGCCCATTTTAGTCAAAGCTTTTGGTGTTTTAAACAACTTTAACAAAAACAAAAGATTATATCCATAGATAGTGAATATACTAGGCATCTTCTTCCAATTGTCTAACCATTTGATAGTATCCGCTTATATAGTGAAAAATCGAAATTTCTATTTACACCATCTTTAGGAAACAAGATGCCATCAACTTTTATGACTCATCTCAACTAAATGATCCCTTATTTTTTTATCAATGTTTTTCCAATTCTCATGATCCTCAAAATTCAAAGAAAAGAAACTTTCTTGATTTAAATTCTTACGTTGAACATTATCTTCTTCATTCTCATCTATCTCATTTTATACTGACATGTTGAATCACTTCTTCATTCTTAGTTAATTCATTCACATTGCTTCTATTAAAAGTACTTATCAATATCTCATACTTGGCTTTGAATTAATGCCAACTCATTTTGTTTCTTTTTTCTTTTTGAACTTCAGACTCATATTTAAGAGGCACAGTACATGACTATTGTCTAATGATTAACCTAAAAATGATAGTAATAAAACATCTCAATTATATTCCAATTAAAGCTTTCAATATAATCCCTACGTGTGCTTATGCAATTAATATTACGATTAAATCTAAGAAAAGTCAATATAATCCAAAAAGGGTGCAATACAATCTTATAAACCATCAAGGCTTCAATCATTTCCTATATGTTTATAAATAAGCAAAGGCAAGCCATTTCTTACCTGAAAAATATGAATTGAGCAAAAATTATGAAATTACACAACTTACAGTCCTAAAATCAAAATTTAACAACAACTACAACAACTAATTAATTATTGAAGATAAATTTAAATTAAATGTGAAGATAAATTTAATACCTTTGACACCTGAAAATTATGTCAACACCTTTAAATTGCACTACTACAATATTTAAAATTCCTATATTTCTTACAATTGAGATGTGCATCAGTAAACCTCCAATAAGTCGGCTTTGTTTGTCATTCTTCTAAATTACTAATTTTAATCTCAAAGTAAACAATTGTTATTAATATATAATAGATCCATGTTCAAGTTTTATCTCGATTCTCCAACAACGAATTATCAAAAAGCCCTCTTTGCTTTGAGTTACAGTTGAACGCATGAAAAAAGTAGAAAACAAATCATACCCAGTACAACAGTACCTAGAAACTCCATCTTATCACCATTAATAAAGACAAATTTCAATAAAATAGCCTGATTTAGCCCATTTCATCTGAGAAATTGTTCGATGCAAAAAAACAAAGGAAAGGAATACACAGAAGTCAAATTTTATACTGGGAGGCGGGCAGACAGTGGCGTGGATGGCGGCGGATGGCTAAGAGAGAAGTGGGTTTTACCTTTCTAGTTGTTAACTTCTCGCACGCACCGAAACCGAGGAAGACGGTTAGACGGATAGGAATAAGATATTTAAAAAAATTCGGGCCTCACTTGCCTCTGTCCAAAACCGTGCTTGGTATGATGGACGTATTTTTGTCATGTTTTCTAGTAATGTCTAAAATTATAATTATTTTGAAGTAAAATAATAATATTTCCACGGTATGTTTTGGTTGAAATTTTGACTTTAATGCAATAGTTGAAGGCTAATGATTATTAACTAGTGGAAAAGATTATATCAAACCACCTTGATCAAAAATACCTCATCAGATATTTTATTTATTTTTATTCTTGTCTTGTCCAAACATTTTCATATAAGGATAAAAGTGAAATGTAATAAAAAAAATTTTAATCTTGTTATTGGATTTACTAATTTTTTTATTCATGACACCATGAGTTTCAATTCCAACATGAGTGTGCGTGGATCTCCTGTTAAGTTATAGAACATAATCATTGTCGATCCTAATTATTAACAGTTCGTAAAGTTGGTCACAGATTTACCTTCGCGGTGAGATCATCGTGAGTGTTGGAAGGGGACAAGAGGCCCCCAAGAGGATCTGGAGTCCTCGACCAAAATTTCATTAAGTATTGTTTACAGAATTTGTATTCTTGTAAAATTCTATTACGAAATTAGATTTCTTGAAAATTCGATTTTGCTCCAATTTATCTTATAACTAGGGAGACGCCATTAGGATTTATTATTATCATCAAAAAGAAAAGTGAGATGGGTTAGAGAATATATGTGTGCGTTTTCTCTTACAAATTTTTTTCTATCATAGTGAGTTATGTAGCGGCGGGAGAAAATGTAGTTTCATATTGAGGTGATCCTCTATAAATTTTGCATGTTTTTAAGTGTTTATTTTCTTTCTTCAATTTAAATGCTCTTGATGGAATTGAATTAGAGTTTATAATTCTCAAAAATTGGAATCAAAACTTTTGATTTTGATCGAGTACAATGACAGACGAAGAATGAACGTCGTTGGGGTTCTGCAAATTCGATGGTATGAATTTTACGTTATGAAGAATGCGGATTGTGGATTATCTGTATAGTAAAAAAATGCACCATCATCTTCTAAATGAAAAATCGAAAGGAATGAAAGACAATGAATAGAAACTCCTTGATTGTCATGTATTGGGTGTTATCCGATTGATGTTGTCAAAGAATGTTGATCACAACGTGGCGACGAAGAAAATCACGATGGATTTGATGAATGTGTTGTTAGATATGTATGAGAAGCTATCTGCGTGTAACAAGGTATATCTGATAAAAGAAATTATTTAATTTAAAGATGGCTAAAGATGCTTAAGCAATAGAACATCTCAATAGAGATTAAATTTGATGACGAGGTCTGTGCCCTAATCCTAATAACATTAGAACTAAATAGTTGAGAGACTATGAGAGCTGGGGTCAATAACTAAATGGGCAATGCGAACTTGAAATTTAGTGATGTTCGTGATGCTATTCTTGCTTAAATAGTCCGTAGAAAAGATTCTGGAAAAGTCCCAATATCGAGTTCTTCCCTTAATGTCAAGAATTGGAGAAGGGATTTCGAGAAAAATTCCGATAAAGGCAATACTGGAAAGTGGAGGAATGATAGAAGAAAGTCAAGGTATGGAAAGAATGTGGAATGATGGAACTGTGGGAAGACTCACCAAATGAAGAATTATAGATCACTAAAGTAGAAGGAAGAAAAGAATAATGATAGTGCTAATGCAAAGTGAAGAGGTAAAAGATGTTTTACTTTTAATGGTTGACATTCCTATTGATCCTTCGGTGATGGATTTAGAAACTTTTTTTCATACTACTGTACATCATTCTGTTATGGAAAATATGTTGCCAGAAATTATAGAAATGTATATCTTGCTGATGGAGGACCTATGGATATTGTTGGCATTGGTAATGTCAGTTTGTAGATGTCAAACGGGTCTATATAGAAAATTCATAAGGTGAAACAAGTAACTAAACTAATGTGTAATCTGATCTCATCATAATGTGACTTTCAATGCTGGTGCTTGAAAAGTTACTAAGGGAGCCATGGTTGTTGTTCGAATAAATTTGGAACTCTGTACATCATTTTCAATTGTAGAGACATGGTTGCAATTGTTGATTCATCTGTTAATTTTGATTTGTGGCATTGTAGGATGGGAACATGAGTGAGAAGGAAATGAAAATGATTCAATCTAAAGAAAAGCTACTCAATTGAAATCTGTTGAACACAATTGGTGTGAAAGTTGGATTTTCGACAAGCAAAAAGTGGATAGTTTCTCTCAGGGTGCCTTGTCCTTGGCTCAGGGACCCGATTTCACTATCTATTCATTAGCAGCCCCGTTTCACCTCGATCTTACACAAATTTCACCTCGAATTCACATTTCCATCTTAGCGAGGAGTCCTACTCTATCACATCTCCTACATTTTGATCCCAACTAAGATTCTAAGACCACCTAGAAATCAATTCTATCTAATCTACTTATTGTTATATTCCTATGCTCAGTATATATACTTAGCTTAATTCATTATTAAGTGTGTTTTCATTATTGTTCACTTTACAATCTCATGCACATATTTTTTCAATGACTTTTTGACTTTAGCATTGAATGGACTGTGGGAACAACTCCTCTAACCTTCTTTGTCGCTTGTTCGAAAGTCTTATTCGTGTTACTTCACAATTCAAAATTGGGCCTCTTGTAATATGATTTTGGGTAGCATCATATATTATGAGATGATTACTTTATCTAAAGTTCAAAAGTTGTTTTCATCAACTAAATAATTCAACATAAATAAGCCAAGTACGTAATACTTGCCCTTGTTAAGCCTCTTATTTGGTAAAAATAAATTTTAAAATAGTGACTTTTTTTGAAGAATGTGTAGTTGAAAAGTAGGAAAAAAATATTAGAATTACAAGCAAAATTATTTTATTAAAAGAATATGTGATTGAAAATGAATTTAGAGAAAATGTATTATTAAAAAATGAGACTGGTTTAAAGAAGGAAAGAAAATATATCAAATACAGTCAGGATAATTTCTTTCCTAGTCGGATGGATCAAACGACACAGATTGAATGAAGCTACTGAAAAATACAGGGTGTCACGTGAACACCCATTGGGCCACACCCGGTTTTGGGGTGCCAAAATGCTGGAGGCAGTGGCTAAACCCATATCCACACCCACGTGCCTCACTTGTACTTTTGTTCTACAAAACGACATAGTTTTACAAAGAATCAATTGTTGAGGGGGCCCGCAGGAAGTATATTGAGGAAACCTGTTGGCTAACTATTGGTTGATGGATGAGTCATAAATGAATGATAAGGATAAGGTTGCCACCTGCCCCTCGTCCTGGTACATGAACGAGATATTCCAATATTTCGCGATATGTAGCTTGCACTTTTAGAATTAGAAATATTGCTATTCATTGAAACTATGGTTAATTATAACATGCTATGGACTTAACTTAAATTAATTACACGACTAATTGTAAGAGATTAATAATTACTCCCAGAAATATTAGACTTTTCAATTACACACATCATATATTTCCCCATGAACTAAGGTTAGAGAAATTGAAGTGCTTTTCAAGGTGGTGGTCGGACATGCTCTTATAGGAATTGCAAACTCAATCATGAAACAAAGAAGTGTGAATTTAAAAAAAAAAGAATCGAAACCCATTTCAGAACTATACATCTGACTTTCACCCTCATGATGAAATTATTTTTGGAGCCAACAATGTATTTGTGGTGTATTTATTAAAAATATTTTTTAATTGTGAAGTTATAATTAAATTTTGCGGTGGTAATATAATTACCTTTAAAGTATTCATAAAATAACCTATATTAATGTCAAATTAACCCTTAACAAAAAGTTTCATTTTTAAAAGAAATATGTATTTGATTATTTGTATTGTTCATATTGTGTGTCAATTTTTAGCAAATAACTCAACAAATTCCTAATATACCGTTTTATAGTTTTCATTAGATTGATATATTTGATTTTTATAATGTTAACAAAAAATCATATTTTAATTAACAAGGCTTTTATAGGTTCTCACGGGAAATTGACGAGAAATTATACTTCCTAATCTCAATACATCCAAGTCCGAAACCCTCTATAAATACATTCTCCTCCTTTCCCTTGCAAATCACTGCACCATTTCTAATATTTCCTCCTTTCCCTTGCACTAAACTAGTGGAAAAAAATAAAATAAAAAAATGAGTTACTTGAACAGGGTTTGGATGGCAGCCAGTGTAGCCGTTGTCAACAGACACACCGATCAGTCAAGCCTTAAGTCCCTCCACTCTGGCAAAAGGCGCTTCTTTTCCAGCTCCTCCTACGCCTCCCACGGCGCCGATCTGGCGGATCTAAGGCCATTTTCCGGCGCCTTCAACTCGGAGATTGGAGGATTTCTTGGGATCAGTGGTGGCGAGGACAACAAAAAACATACCGATGACTCTCTCCGGCAAGTCATGTACTTAAACTGCTGGGGTCAAAGCTGAGCCTAATTCTTCTATTTGAGTTAGTTGACTCAATGAGTGGTGGAGTTGACTCGGAGCTCCCCGAATAAATAGGAGGGATTCCGATTTACGGATATAGGCAGGTTCTGATTCAAGTTCTCTCGTACCAATCACTTAGAAATCGAGACCGACTTGATTAGGGTTAGAGTGTACCAGAGGAATCTTAAAACATGGACGACTCGGATGCAAATTGCTCGAGAGTCCATTTAATTATGATGTATGTATACTTGAGCCCTGAAAATGAAACGTGAAAAAAAAAAATCAAAAGAGATGACATTTCAATGGTAAATATAGTTTCAATTTGTCATATATATCTCTCTCATATTTGAAACTACCCAAGCTTTATTCAAAAGTGATCATAAATTTATTTGATTTTTCCTGTAAAAAATTGTTCCTACATTGTGATAGGGTCAACTTTTTGCTGAGACTATTTCAGAAAATATGTCAAATTAAATAAGGAAAAAAAAAATGAAATTGTAACGATAAACATGGATGTCTAACATTTTTTTCCCTTTATCCAAAACAGTAAAAAATTAAGGGGTTGTTTTCTTGTTTCAGTTTTGTGTTTTGAGTGTCCATTTTGAGATTTTTTAAAATGTTTTCTTTTTGTCATTTTGAAAAATTGTTTTGAAAACGCTCGAAACGCCTAAAATGACAAATTTGTCGTTTTGGGTTTTCTTTACAAATTTTTAACTTATTTTTAAAAACGTGTTTTCAAAAATGGGAAAGTGAACGCGTTTTCACTGTTTTGGAAAGTTGAAAACAGAAAACGTCTTGAAAATGGTAACGAGAACAAGCCCTAAGCTACAAGAGTGCCGAGATTTGATTATACAAAACAAGACAAGAACCTTCGTTGCAAGTGAAAGGAGCAAAAGAATTTGTGTTTCAATTTTAATACCCCTCTATGAAAAATTTAGAATACATGTAAATGGTATTATAGTGACATTGTAGCTGTCCTCCATCTTAATATACTTCCATATAAATTGTAGCTGTCCTCAGGCAGGCCCCATTCACGGAAAATAACAATGATCAAAGGCAAAGATGAATCATTTTAATTTATTAAATTGATAGTGGTGATTCCCCACCTTTGAGATTTGATGTTTAAATAAACAATTATTAAATTGTTTCCCCTTAAGATTTGGGATAAGCTCATCTTAATTTCTTAATATTTACTTTTTAGCTTCAGCATAGTTGATTCGTTTCGGGAAAAAAAAAAAAAAAAAGAATCCAAGCTCTGCTTGCAGTTGAACCCATTTCAAGAATTTGGATGTTGCTCGACGATTTTGTTGAGAATTTAATTATATATTGATAACGAAATTTAAAATATTTTCATTTCTTTTCAAGATCGTCTTTGTGTTTAGATAGAAATAGTAATTGGAATTATATATTTAACAAATTCTTTAAACACTATTGAAAATTTTGATCAAGAAGAATCACGATTTTTACTTTTCTTTGGTGATTTTGATACACCGCAATCTTTTCATACATTTATGAATCACGATCTTCCCACCTCACAAGTATTTAATTGTCTAGAATTGAATGGTAATCCACACATGAGAATAAGAATAAGATATTATAGTTTCTCTTTCTTGTGCTATCAAGATTATGATATTGTAATATGAGTTTTGATATGTACTCATTGCAATCTCAATTGCTGTTATAACAATTATGAAAAATCCAAACCCTAAATTTTTATTTATAGATATTTAAGTGGGCTTGAGTCATTCACTAAACATAAGTCGACAATTAGTTAATTAATTTAATTAATTGAACTTGGCACATGAGTTAATTAATCTATAAATGTCTCACAAGACCAAGTTTAATTAATTAATTCAAGCCCATAAAAAATCTCATTAATTAATTCTATAAATATCTCACACTTGTTAATTAATTAATTAATTAATTCTTAATATCATTCTTCTAATTCTCCCTTTTATGTGTTACCCATTAAGTTTTTGATCCCGACGTGAATTGTTATTTTGCTCTAATCGAAATAAGATAAGTTAAAACTCCATTTTATTTTATCATTAATTCGCCTAAATTAATTAATTCACATTTGTCATTCTCAATTAACATTTAGCAATATACCATAGTAATACATATGACGAAAAAGATCACGTGGTGTGACAAAATCAATTTTTGTTGTTTATAATGAGACTATAATTCTTTCGTCAATATGATCTTATCAATTGAGAGATATGAAAGTGTGTTAATTGAGATTATCGACCATGTCTTTCATCCCACTCTTAAATTTATAATGTTTGAAACTCTTTTCGACTTATGTACCTACCTCGGTCAAGGATTTCGACCATAAGCATGATTTCTCCAGTGGTTTTGAATATTTTGGTGGGCACTTCTTTGCTTACCTTCTCCATCTTGTTCTACGACAACTTATTGGTAAAGATGTCATTTCATTTGAGCATTTGTTTGTTATGAGCACACTGGTTTTAGTAAACAAATACACTTGCACCGTGGAAATGGGATTGTGGAAGAATTTTTTTGGAATTGGACAATTATTAAATTAATAAAAGGGATTCACCTTAAGATTTGGTGTTATAGAAAGTTATTAAATTTCCACGATTCCCCTTATGATTTGGGATAAGGTCACCTTGATTTCCTAACATTTAAAGTTATTAAATTTATTTTTAATACCCATTACAAATTTGGTTAAGGATATACAGAATTCTAATGGGCACCAATTCAGATTTCGCACATAACTAGGAAACTTGAATTGAAATTTATTCTCTATAAAACAATAGTTCTCAACTCACTTAATATATTACTTGTCAACGATTCGAACATTTGCAGAATTTTATCAAACAATTCATTCCTTTTATTAGCTAATGTGTAGCATTAACCAGATTTTTATAGTTTGTCCAGAGCTTTATGGCAACTAATGCTGATATGGGTTCCTCTGCTATTGAGGATACAACTCCTTTCACTGAGGCACCTACACTCACTGAGGCACCTACATCTGACCTTCCTAATCAATTTCGGCTAGAGAATTCTGATAACACTAGGAGGGTCATAGAACTACTTATCGTAGACAATTATTCTTCTTGGTTACGAGCCCTCCGATGAACACTTCGAGCAAGAACAAATGCGGTTTTAGCAATGGAGCAATTGCCAAATCAGACCCCCTTCAACTTGATGTTTGACTCTTAAAGCCATGCAATGATATTGTTGTTTCATGGATTCAAAATGCCATATTTCCATCACTCAAATCCAGCGTTGCTTTCATGGACGCAGCCACTGAAGTCTGGTTAGAACTCGAAGATTGATTCTCTCAACAGAATGGGTCTCGAATCTATGAACTAAAGAAAGCTTTAACTGATTTTTGGAACAAGAAAGTGATACAATGAGCATATACTATGGTAAGCTCAAAACAATATAGGTTGAATTGTCTATTTATGACCCTATTCCTGAACGTTGTTGAGGAAAATTGAAGGTGTTAATTGAAATGTATCAACGGGACTACGTGATTAAATGTTTGATGGAATTGAATGATATTTATGACAACATAAAAGCCAAGATTACGATGATTGAACCTTTTTTTCCCGATTAACAAAGTGTTTTTGTATATATAACAACAAGAGATACAATGACAACTCGTCTCAAATAATGCTAATAATGAAACTGTTGCAATGGATGCTAGAAATATGCTGGAGGTAATAAGGTGTCTGGTTATGAAATGACATTTTCTAATGGAAAGCAGGAGAGACCCTATTGCGCACAGTGTGAGATCCCTGGACACATCTTAGATGCTTCAAACCTGGAAATGCCAATGCACCTGCTTGTACATACTGCAACTTTATTGGACATAATATACAGATGCTACAAGTTACATGGTTATCCCTAAAATAACAAGCTGTACAAATTTAGGAATGTTGGAAGGTGGCAAGTAATAACATCACCGCGAATTGATTTAGGCAGAATAACGCCGTGCATAAAATAAACGATATAAAAAGTTTATGGTCGAGACAAGAGTTCAACTCTTTCTCCTTAAAACGATAATGCCCCGCATTGGTGCTGACGGTATTCAGGCACTCGTCTCCTAAGATACAACGACCTCGACTTGTAATAGTAGCACTACAAATTACAAGACCCGACGAACATACTAATGTTCTGATCTCTTAAGAAATTCGAGTACCAAAATGCAAGAAAATAATATTTCGAGATTGTATTGCAAAATATGAATTATGCAGGGACGAATGATTAATTTTGGAAGAAGAATAAAATCAGAATTGATTTTGGAGTGAATGAAAATCGAGGTATGTGGGCCATTTATAGAAGTTGAAAAGTTGTGTCCAAAAGACACAACTGCAAAAAAGTTGTGCTCCAACAGACACAAATCATTTGGACATGCTTAACCGTCAACCGCCTTTCTAAAAGAATCCACGTGTCACACACAGAAAAATCGAGGAAAAAAATAATATGAATTAAATATNATTTTACCAAAAATATATATATCAGTTTGGCCCAAGTCCAAGCTCAAGTCCCAAACTTGAGAAATGTAAAGTGGTTTATATTCTTCTAGCTTTCCTATGTGGGATTGACACTTTTTCAATTTCTCACAAATTTTTATTCCAATTTATTTCAATTTCAAGTGATCATCTTTTGGCCTTAAGTTATCATTCACTTTAAATTAGTTTTGAGAAAATAAATACATTAAATTAATCTACTCATGGAGTAGAACACACTCGACCTAAAAATATTTTGTCCAACTAACGTGACCCACTAAAATAATTGGTCAAAAGTTGGTTAAACCAACTAACAAAAACTCAATTTTTATTGAACAATCACCCACACGAATGGAAATTAATGTAATAGACTATGCATACCCTATAGAGAGATCAGACAGAATGTTATCGCATCCGGATAGGTACCTTATGGGTTCAAGACATCGTATCTTGAACTGTCAGCCTTTGGCATAGACCAAGACAATAGTATCAACACAGTAACCTCCCTAATATTTTTGAGTTCTCACTGTTGTGTTTATTTTGACTCGGAACAACTCTTGGATTTCATATATGCTTTAGAGAATTCAACCCTTTGAAACATTATCACAGAAGCGGCAACACTTCACACTTATATGGGTGATTTCCTATTAAGAGTACCTTTCATGCCCCACTTAGATAGTCCAAGATGTAGGAATCATTAAAAGTATAACTTAACATAAAACTTTCTGCAGATAGCACTTGCTTATCATAGAAATGGGTAAGAGTTAACTCCGAAGTGCTTCTTTGAATTTCTATAACTTTGTTGTCCCATTGAACCAAGATTTTAGGATCTCCAATCGGCAAGTTTGGGTTACCATTATAAAGATTCTTACATAGTAGGCTTTAAGTCAATTTCCCTTGATAGGATGTATACTTGATCTCTTGGTAAACTTTTGGTAAGCAGATCCGTAATATTTTCTCTAGACTTTACATAATCTAAGGAAATAAAACCATTTGAGATCAACTGTTTAATTGTGTTATGTCTTCGACGAATATGTAGAAACTTACCATTATATATACTATTTTGTGCTCTAGCGATAGCAAACTAACTTCACAATGTATACTAATTGAAGGAACAAGTTTAGGCTAACATAGAATATCCTCTAAAAAATTTCAAAGCCATTTTGCTTTCTCTCCAACTTTATCTAAAGCTATGAACTCAGATTTCATCGTGGATCGAGCTATACATGTTTGTTTAGAGGATTTTCAAGATACGGCCGCACCACTAATGATAAAAACATACCCACTAGTGGATTTTGAGTCTTTTATATCTGATATCCAATTAACATTATCGTATCCTTCTAATACAGCTGAATATCTAGAATAATATAATCTATTATTTGAGGTGTATTGTATATATCTAAGAACCCTTACCAGTGCCTTCCAGTGGTCATTATTTGGGTTACTTGTATTTCTACTAAGTTTGTTCACTGCATATACAATATCAATACGAGTGCAGTTTGTAATATACATTAG
>CAIGRP010036569.1:0-15584 GCA_903798385.1 Fraxinus cuspidata
ATCGTCAAGTTCCATGGACAGTGTGCCATTATGAAAATCTATTTTAGTTTTGGATGTCCGTAAGAACGGTCTTCCTAACAAGAATATGATTACTATTGCCCATGTTAAGCATATAAAAATCAGCAGGAAAAACCAACTCGTTAATTTTCACGAGAACATCTTCAACTACCCCTTAGGATAGGCATTAGATTTATCAGCTAATTGAATTATCACACCAGTTTTATTTAAAAGTCCAAGCTTCAAGGAAGTGTATCCATCATATGGTATGATATTAATAGATGCTCCTGAATCTAGCATAGCCTTTTCAAACTTAGTGTCACCTATCATGCAAGGGATAGCAAACATACCTAGATCCGTACAATTTCTAGGAAGTTTCTTTTGAATAATTACAGACACGTTCTCCCCAACTCTTACCTTCTCACCCCTTCCCCCCCGCCCCCCCCCCCCTTCAATTTCTGTTTCCTTTTAATAGTACACAACTCTTTCAAGAATTTAGCATAACAAGGTATTTGTTTAATATCTAATAATAGAATATTTACCTCGCATCTACGAAAAGTTTCATGCAAGTCTTGTTTTATTCATATTTCCTAGATTCTGCTAAAATATGAGGGAAGTGGGGTACTGGTTTATAATCGGTATCGTTGGGAGTACTTTTTCTACTGTGATATATTCTTCATTTTCTTCCTTTGATTATGCAGGGGATACCTTCACTGGAGCTTCAACCTCCGTGCCACTCCACAACATGATTGCACTCACATTTTCTTTTGGATTCACCACTGTTTGAGATGGCAATTTTCCCGAATTCTGTGACTCTAGCCAACTGGCCGCGTTAGCCATTTAACCCATTTGATTCTCTAAACTTTGAATACTAGCCCTGACTTCTTGTTGGAATTGGTTTGTCTCATGTTGGAATTACAAAGTGTTAGTGGCAAGGGATTTAACAATGTCTTCTGAAGACATCCCAGAGTTAGAAGTTTGGCCCTGTTGTTGTCTAGGAGGGTATGGCTGATTATATTACTGGAAATTCTATCGATTTTGATTCATAGGTTGATTCACTCGTCGATTCCTATAGCTCAAATTTGAATGATCCTTTCATCATTGGTTGTACGTGTTTGAATAGGGATCATAATTCCTCTGTGGTTGTCCAGGAAAGGTTTTGGCTACATTTACATGTTCAACGGATTCTTCTTGAAGTGTTGGGCACATATCGGTTGGATGGCCTACCAATGAACAAATTTTACATGCCTTCAATGTTTGCATAGTACCTTCAACCATTTGACGAAAAAGAGTGGTTAGAGTCGCTAGTTGCTGTTCAATGGATGAAACATTTACCTCGTTAACATGTTAGGTGGGGTGTCGAGTCTAGTGCTGAATTGCTGAGAGTTAGCTGCCATATTTACAATCAAGTTCTTTGTAGCCTCGGGAGTTTTATCTACCAACGCTCCTCTACTTGCAGCCTCAATCATGCTCTTATCTCTGAGTAGAAGGCCTTCATGAAAGTATTGAATAAGAAGCTGCTCATTGATTTGGTGATGGGGCAACTTGCACAATTTCTTGAACCGCTCTCTGTATTCATGTAATGACTCTCAATTGTCCTGCCTTATACCATAGATTTCTTTTCAGATGTTGGCTTCCCTTGAAGCTGGGAGTATTTCTCCAAAAATAATCTTCTCATCCCATCCCATGTAGTAACGCTTTCGGAAGGTAGATAATAGAGTCAATCATTTGCCGAATCTTTCAAAGAGATGGGAAGGCTCTCAATTTGATTTGTTTTTCGGGGACTCTTGTAGGTTTCATGCTTGTGAAAATCAAATGGAATTCCTTTAGATGCTTGTGTGGATCCTCACCTGCAAGACCATGAAAAGTGGACAAAAGATGAATTAACCTAGATGTTAATTCGAAAGTAGTAGTATCTAAATTAGGAAAAGTAATGCATAGAGGTTGTTGATTTAAGTTAGGGGCTGCAAGCTCCTTCGAAGTTCGATTGTCCTCAGCCATGACTTATTCTTCCTTTGATTCAAAATCACCAGGAAATATGGTCTTGGGATCAAAATTGTTCACTATGAAATTCCACTGATTGCCACTCATTAACCTGCGCAAAGTTCTTTCTAATTCCCGATCGTACTGCAATTCACCTTGATTACAATGTTGAGTTACGGGCATAAACAAATAGAACAAATTAAAAAGAAGCTAGAATAAGCTAAAATTCCTAAGAACAATAAATTGTCTAAAAACCTAAAAAAATTATGATTTCAAAAATAAAATAAACAACTAAAGAAGTACAAAATTAAATTTGCACCATTCCCCTGCAACGGTGCCAAAATTTGGTGTGTGCTGTCGCAGGCACCAAAAAGTAATACATTAACCTCTAAAACTAATGTAGTAATGGAAGTATGGGTCGATCCCATGAAGAGTATGTAATTCAATATTTTATACTTCGTACAATGATTGAAGAGTATGTAATTGTAAATAACGCAATTAATAACAATGAAAATTTAATTAACGAAAACAATCAAAAGACTAACATTGGTCCAAGTTAATATCCATCTTCAGAACTTTACAATTGATCATCGATGTAATTACAAATCAACCCATATTTTGAATATTCACCATTGGAATTATTTTCCTCTCTCTCCTTACTTATAATTAATTAGAATACCCAATTAACACTAATTACCAAACAACTTAAGACAAGCGCTCTAGATTTAATTTGATAATTACATTATGAATTAGAAAGATCGATGAAGCAAAACAATACAAGCACAAGCGGTTGTATTTAATTTAGTTGAACATTCTTCCTAAAATTTAACCAATCACCAAAACAATAAATTATCAAACCCTAGTTGCTTCACAAGTTAAAGAAATCAAACAATTACGAATGTGATATTTAACTTAGTGGTAGATTACAACGAATAACAAACTACTAGGCTTCTTAGAAATTAAACATAACAATCATGAAAATAAGTGCAGAAGAATATTCAAAACTAAAAAACATGGATTAAACTAAGAAAAACCATTCAAATCTCAGAATATGTTTTTTCCAGGCTTCAATCTCCTTCGACCAAGTGTAAAAGTTTAGTTACAATTCACGAATCCATGAGCAATATAATGAAGAATGAAGTTTTGAGGCGTTCTCTACGTTCTCCTCCCGTTTTGAGGTTTTAAAATATGTATTTATAGTTGTTTCCATATGTAGTTGACTTAAATTAAAAAACCAGAATTTTCGTGTCGGGAATTAACTATGCGGCCGCATGGTAGTAAGTCATGAGATTGCATAGAACATTGAAATAGGACTCTGAAATTTGCTGAAACGCCTCTTTTAACCTCATAGAATAAAAGCTTTGCGACCGCATAGTTATAGGTTTCTTCTGTCGAATAGCTTTAAGTATTGTGGTCATATCTTCCACTCCTGATGTTCGATTGTAGTGATTCAAGAGGTGTTGGAAAGCTAACCCAAAGGGCTACAACTAGTTATCAGATATCATCTTCCAATTCGATCGTTTGTCATGTAAACAATGAGTCTCAACATGAGACTGAAAACTGCTGCATAACTTTTTCGATTGAAAATTGATGTGTGATCATCCTTTGACGATATTTCACCCCTTTGATGTCTTCTTTCATCTAATTGACTCCTAACACTAGGTTCCACATAGCTTTGAGTATTTTCATTTCAGTCACCAAACTTCGTTTTCTTTCATTTTGGTCATTGTTCGCTTATTTCTTTCAAAATATGTCATATCCGTAGAATTGTCACCTAAATCAAAATATGAACGTAATGAGTACATTTTGGCATTGATAAATCATACAAGCATGTTAAATAAGGAGGGAAAAATATACATTTTACATTCCTATTAGGAGCATATGAGAATGTCAAGTTATACAAAGAAAAGACTAAGAGATGGCATGATAGGTACATCAAAGAAAAAGAGTTTGAGGTTGGTCAACAAGTTCTCATGTTCAATTCTCGCCTCAAGTTCCTTCCAGGAAAGTTAATGTCTAGGTGGTTGGATTCATTCACCATTGTAGCTGTGTTCACATGGCACAATAAAGATGGTATCTCAAGATCACTTGTAGAGGTTTAAGGTCAACGGGAATCATTTGAAGGCTTATTATGGAGGTGATTACTCCAATGAGAAGACAATTGTACCCCTTGATAGTGCATAGTAGCTTAAGCAACAAAGTCAAGTTATAGACTATAAACAAGAACTTATTGAGAGAATACTCAATTTTCTTCCATTTTATTTATTCAGCTTTAATGCATTAGATTGGAAATTTTCATGTTTTTGTGTTAGAAAAATTAGGCAACATTTATCGCTCACTTAGATAGTAAGAGTCCAACATGCGTTCACATAAGTTTCAGGCGTGTTTTCCATGACTTTGGGGGAGTTAAAACCACACTTAGGCAATTTGGAGTGAAAAGTTTGTTTTCGAGACAAAAATGAGATTTTTAAAGCGTTAATCGACCAAAAGTGTTTTACTCAGGGAAAAGATTGAATTTCATAAATAAAAAATTATGTCCCACAATACCTTCACACTTTTCAAAGGCTTACGGGTGTGTTCAAAGTATATACTCAAGTGATAGTATGGGTAATTTTGGGTTCAAAATGAAAATGAGGTTTTTGAGCAAACTTTGACCAACGTACATGTTTTTGGGCAAGATTGAATTTCAAAACGTTTTCAAATTCCACACTCTTTCCAAACCTTTTAGAACACATTTGGCATGAAAAAGAGGTTTTGGGGTATCATGATGGCTCAAAAAGTCATGTTTTGGAAGTAGGGGAAAATCTCCCCTACTAAATGCCTAGGCGAGCGCCTAGGCAATTTACCCAAGCACTTAAGTGAACTTGACATTGCCTCACCTGAGGCCATATTGTGTACACACGGCGAGTGTCAAACCTCTTCGGGGCATACACCTCACAACCGAGATAGGGATTTTAAACCCCTCAACTTGGTACCACAACACAAGCACCCCATCTTTACATTCACACAACCGACACTCCTTTTCTCTTTCCTATCTAAAAATCGATTTCTCCACCATATTTCACCAACAAAACCTTGCAATTTTCACTTGGGCATCCATTAAGGGCAATATCATACCTTTCAACCAGTTTTCACCATTTTCTTCCATTCAATTACAAGAAATTTGAGGTAACTTCTCACAAATTGAAATTTTCAATTCTTTTCATAGTTATCTTGATATCTTCCTTTATGGTGTATTTTTTTTTTTTGAAAATGGAGAATGGGCTTAGGTAGTGGATGGAGTTGTAGTTCTGTTGTGATTTATGTTGATTGAACACGTTGCGGTAACATTCTTGGAACTCATTCATAGTTCGTGCACATATATTGTTTGATTAAATGCCCATATGAATTGCTTGGTTGAATCAGAGCACCAAATTCACAAAACATGTTCTTTTGTCATACATGAACACCCCCAGATCATTGCATTCACGTTTTTTCATGTTTGGCACAAAATAAGGAAATGCAAGTTTTAGCCTACGTTCCCACGTGCCCAACTTGTTGTTACAAGTTATGGTTGTAGTCTAGGCTACGCTCCCTGATTCTAGAATGTATCCCCTGCGCTTTAGCATTACATCTAATTTGTCTGTCCCATATTTTCCTTATCTGTTGTTCTATAGAAAATCATTTAGGTCCCATTCCTTGCACACTTTGGACTAACGATCAATTTTCTTATTGTTTAATAGGAATAGTACTGAAACAAAAAATTGATACATCGAGCTCTAAAGAAAAAGAAAAAGCTTCCGTATCCAATACCATGATGCAGACATGTGTCGATGACAGAGGCATGAGAAGAATCCAGACTTTAGATAACAAGAAGACATTTGATAATATCTTGTCCAACGGAAGATGTGGCCAGAAGGACAATTCATACTGTAGGATTTTGAGAGATATGAGCTCGAACATCTTATACGAAGGCAGGCTGGGCACAAGTGATAGCCAAACTATATGCATTTTACCCCACATTAGTGCAATAGTTTTCTGCAAATTTTAGCCTCGAAATCGACACTCTCTGGATGGAGCGTGAGCATTTCACATGGGTACGAGATAGGTGGATTATGTTTTTCCTTGAGGTTATTAGTAATTATTATAGTTTGACTCAGGACAACATTGTCCCTATACCTTTGGAACACAATATGGCATGGTTGCTCAATTGCGTTATAGAAGAGTCGACACATGGCCACTTGATGCGAACCCACATATTAATTGTAACTACGGAACCCATGTTATGGTATATCAAGCCCAAGAAAGCCAAAAATCATGGTTTGGAAAACTCAACCCTATAAATTATTCAACCAAAGAACCAAGATAATTGCAAACAATATCTTAATCCCGTGTTCACAAAACTTACGAACCTCACTTGAATTCTTGAACGCCACAAGAATTTAATTTTTGATTAAGTTTGGAATTAGTTTGATGAAGAACGAGTTGAAAACAATATGCCTAACGCTAATATCTCTAAAAAATAATTGTTTTTACAATTAAATAATTAGGTCCGATATAGGAAACCCATAAAATCTACTTCAAAATGAAATTAGTAGTCTTAATATCAAGAATTACCATAAAATTACAGTTTTAACTAAAATAGGATTATTCCCAAAATTAGGAAAATTTGGTTCCATAATTGCTCAATGCAGCTGCATAATTGTTCTTCATGCAGTCGCGTAGTTTATCCAATATGCCTCAATTTTATTTTGGTAGGCTGATATGCGGCCATACCTCCTGTAGCACTATGGAACTACATAGTTGTGCTGAACAACTTCTTCCTTTGTTTGAATTACGTTCACCCATCTTGTTTCTACTTTTGAGCCCAATATAAAACGTGTCCCTTTACTTGTTGTGATCGATGTTTCGACCACTTTAGTTTGAGCAAGTAAAATTCATGACTTCCTTAACCTTCTTTGCTCATGATCTAGTCATTGGTCATTCCTCTACAGTCAATGGGCCCTTGTCCTTGAAAGCTTTCGTAACATGATTCTCATCATTCCCTCCCTTTTTGAAAGGATTCGTCCTCGAATTTCCACCTACATCAAATAGAGAAAGAATAAAAAATTGAAAGTATCATAAATGTTATATCGTCTGGAAGATCCAACTTATAGGCACTGTTGTTGATCTTTTCAAGCATTTATAATGATTCATCTCCTCTCGATTACAAATTTGACTTCCTTTAAGCCGAAAAATTGTTCTTCTTTCATACGCACCCAAACCCAATCTCCTAGTTCAAATGTAATGTGCTTTTGCCCTTTATTTTCTAGAGAAGAATAATGTTCATTTTTCTTCTCAATTTGGCATAGTACCTTCTCATAGTGTGATCTTACCAACTTGGCCTTCTTTTTCCTATCTAAGATACCTCTTTCATCAATAGGTAAATGAATTAAATTTAACGGTGTTAGATGATTAAAACCATAAACAATTTCAAATGAAATATCAGAAGTAGCAAAATACGGTGCCCTATTATATGTAAATTCTATGAATGGCAAGCAATCATCTAAACTCTTCAAGTTCTTTATTGACTATAGCGCGCATTAGTTGTATTATAGTCTTATTAACAGCATTAGTTTTTCCATCGTTTGTAGGTGACAAGTTGTAGAAAATAGTAGCTTAGTTCCGAACTTACTTCACAAAATCTTCAAAAAATGACTAAGGAACATAACATCTCTGTCCAATAAAATACTTCTAGGTACCCCATGTAAGTGCACTACTTTGTTAATGAATAAATCTACAATATTAGTGACATCATTAGTTTTATGACATGAAATGAAATGAGTTATCTTACTAAATTTATCTGCCACCACAAATATAGAATCTCTTCCTTTCTTAGACCTAGGTAAACCTAATACAAAATCCATAAATGCATCAACCCAAGGCTTACTAGGAACAAGTAATGGTGTATAAAAACCTTGTAAAATTTTAGACTTAGCATTTGTACAAGCCATGTATCTACTACAAATCCGATCAACATCTACATTCATATTAGGCCAACCAAAGTGTTCATTTAACATCTCCAAGGTTTTCTTAATCCCAAAGTGACCCATTAAACCTCCACTCTGTGCTTCACGTACTAAAAATTCTCTCATTGAATACCTATGTACATATAACTTATTCTCTCGAAATAATTATCAATCATGCTTAAAGAGTCTACATATAGCACCTTTGTCATATGATTCATATATATTAGAAAAATCCGGGTCATTAACTTATCCTCTTTAAACTATTCAAATCCTACTACATCTTCTTTATCTTGTTCATACTGAATAATATGTAGAAATGTCTCGATGAACTCTATCCACCTTGCATGCCTCTTGTTTAGTTTACCTTGATCCTTTACATACTTTAAGGACTCATAGCCCATGTAGATCATGAACTCCTTTGGCCATAGGTAGTATTACCATGTCTCCAAAGCTCGAACAAGTGCATATAACTCTTTATCATATGTACGATAGATGAGAGTTGCTCCACTTAGCTTTTCTCTAAAGTAAGCTATTGGCCTTGGTTCCTATATCAAAATAGTTCCAATACCTATTCCTGAGGTATCACATTCCATCTCAAAGTTATTGTTGAAGTTCACTAGTGATAAAAACAATGCGATACACAACTATCCTTAATAGTGTTAAAAGCGTACTCTTGTTCAATACCCCAATAAAATCCTATATGTTTCTTTACAATCTCTGTGAGTGGTGTGGAAATTGTGCTAAAGTCTCGAACAAAACGCTTATAGAAGCTAGCTAAACCGTGAAAACTTCATATCTGAATTATGATTTTCGGTGTTGGCCACTCTTTGATGACTTTGATTTTCTCCTCATCCACTTCAAATCCTTTAAAACTAACAACATAACCAAGAAAAACAATCATTAAGTTGTTGATTCCCTGACAGTCTACTCATATAATCCAAGTTACATTTGTCTTCGGCAGAAGTAGCACTAGCATGACACATGGACTCATACTTTCTTTCACATACCCCTTGATCATCAATTCTTCTACTTGACATTGAAATTCATTTATCTTATTGGGATTACTCCTATAAGCTAGCCTGTATGGAATGATAGCTCGGGTATGAAGTCAGTTTAATACTCAATGCTCGAATGGGTGGTAATCTACTAGGTATGTCATCCGAAAATAAGTCTTCGAATTCCTGCAACAAAGTAGCAATCAAACTGAGGAGGGGTGTGTTAGATTCCACAAAATTGAGTGCTTTTTTATAAACCAACAAGATCATAGGTCGATTTTCAACTATTGTCGTCTTCAACTTGCTCTCTTTTGAAAAGAAATTCACCGTCGACTTTTCTTTCCTCTCAGAAGACTCTTTCTTTTCTCTCTCATGGCTCTACTCTTTTTCTTCTTACAATTAGTTACCTCACTATTTTCTTTCTTGTTATCTTGTTGTGAAAGACAAATCTCACTCTCTTTTTCTCTCATTCTTTTATCTTCATCAATTTTCAATTTGATTTGATCTTCATAAACTTATTTTGGTGTTAATGGCGTAAGAGTAATAGATTTTCCATTTTTAGTAAAATTGTACCTATTCTTGTACCAAGTATACATGACCTTCCTATCATATTTCCATGTCCTTTCTTACAAAATGTGTTAGAATACATTGGAATTACATCACACGTCATTTTATCACGATACTTTCCAATTGAAAAACTCGCCAACACTCGACTATTTACTCTAACTCTCCCCATTTATTCAACCATTGCAATTTACAAGGCCTAGGATGTTTTAGTATAGTTAACCCTAATTTTTCAACATGTGTAGTGCTAGCCACATTTGTACAACTACTCCTATCAATAATCAAACTACATTCGTTGTTGTTGAAATAGTATCTCGTATGAAATATGTTCTCCTTTTGTTGCTCCAAGTCATCTACTTAGATTTGAGCACTAAGAGCTAGCCTCTTATCCAATAGCTCTCTTACTAAATACTCCACATTTTCACCATCACTAGCATCCTCCAACTTGGGCATGTCATTATAATCCCCCTCTCTATCACTCACAACTTTTTCATTGTTACGCAAGATCATCATCATTTTGTTTGGATATTGAGAAGTAATATGTCTCGATCCCAAATACGTAAAGCATTTTATATCCCGATATCTAGAAGGTTGAGAATCCGCCTTGGGTGTAATTTTGCTAGCAACATTCTCTCTTCCCTTTGGTGGCTTATTTCTACTCTTTGAAAAAACCATATCACCTCTATTGTTATCTATCTTCGATTTCCAAGAAGGATTAAAACCCGAAGAAGCTGATTTATATCTAGCTGCTCATTCCTCTTCAACTACCTCTCTACCTTCATAGCTACATGTAGCATGTCCTTCAATTCCACAAAATGTTGTAATTCCACCACATTAGTTATTTCTCTATTCATACTATTCAAAAATCGAGCCATGGTAGCCTCTGATCCTTCTTAACATTCGCTATGAACGTGAAAATCTCTATCTCTTTAGGATAATCATCCACAATCCTAGATCCTTCATAAAGACTTTGGAATTTTTGTAAAGATCCCTATAGTAATAATTAGGAATGAAATATTTTTTTCATGATAGCCTTCAATTCTCTCCATATCTCAATAGGCGTTCATAGAGGCGCGCTTCGCTTGGCCACGTGATGAACATGATTTAAGCTAACTACTTGTAGAGTGCTTAAGCAAAGCTTGTGGCCACTATTCACTCACTTGTTCCATCTTCTCCCTGAGCCTCTCACGACGAACGAGCTATCGAAGCATAAATCACTCTTCTCACCTCTCATGATTCCTCCTCCCTGATGTTGCTATTTGATCCCACCAAATGATAGTATAATCAGTAAACTCAATGACAGCAAGTTTTACCTTTTTCTCCTCCAAGTCATGACGATCAAATATAAGCTCATCTTTTTTCACCCACTCCAAGTNCTATTTGATCCCACCAAATGATAGTATAATCAGTAAACTCAATGACAGCAAGTTTTACCTTTTTCTCCTCCAAGTCATGACGATCAAATATAAGCTCATCTTTTTTCACCCACTCCAAGTATGCATTCGGATCATTCCTTCCTTTTAATAAAAGAATTTTCATTTTAATATTGCCCATATTACTACCAACTCCATCTCCAACATAATCTCTAGCCCTTCTATCATGCATATCTCTTCTATTCCTCATCCTTCCTATTTTAGTCTCTACTAACGCATCATCATCAATTCCACTACCCACTTTATTTTCACCACCAATATCTGCTCTCGGCTCCCGCATACTTTGCCTCCTTGCTATAAAAACTTCTCTAGGTTGTTCCCTATGTAAATTAGAAAACAATATGTCATGCCTCTCCATCTTATCTCCCATATCCCCAAGCAACCTTTCAGACCATCGTATCATCTCCTCCATCATGATGACTTGATTACTCTTCCCCCTTGATGTAGAATCGTCTTTATTAGACATCTTAAAACTAGGATAATAGTTTCCTCACATGTGCACACTTTTGTATCACTGAATTTGGTTTTTTTCCTTCTATTAATCTCACCACTTTTTCTTTTTCCAATAAATAATTTTTTGCAAGTGTTTCAAAGAACTAATTCGATCTCTATAAAAAATCAACCCTTTGTGGAGTTTAAACAAAGAATTGAGTAAGGGAATTGTCTCTAGAATGACTTGAGAAAGTAGGAATTTGACACTTTGAATTGAAAATACAAAGGATTAATTCAAGAAAGTGGTGCTTGAATTCAAATTAGACACTTTGACTTTGGAACTTCTATTTTTTTTTTTTTTTACTATTTGTTTAAGTTTTTCTTCAATTTTTCATTTTTTTTACTAGATGCGTGAGAATTTAACAAAGAGCCTGAAAATTGAAAAGAAATTGATTTAGGCACTAGTTTAGCACACAAAGAACTTTTGAAATTTTTTTGGTATGCTTATGAATTGAATGGCCCAAAATGTGAAGAATGGCGAAAAACATGAAAAATGAAGAACAAAGATTAAGATTCAAAACAACGAAAAGAAATTGATATAACCTTGATTTTTTTGAGCCTAACCTTTGATACCAACATATGCGAACCCACATAGCAATTGTACCTACGAAATCCACGACAGATTATATCAAACCCAAGAAAGTCAAATATCACAGTTTGAGAAACTCAACCCAATAAATTATTCAACGAAAGAACCAAAATAATCGTAAACAATATTTTGACTTCGTGATCACAAAACTTATGAACCTCACTTAAATTGTTGAACGCCACAAAAATTTAATTTTTTATAAGTTTGGAATTAGTTTGATGAAGAACGAGTCGAAAATAATATGCCTTGTGATAACATCTCTAAAAAATGTATGTTTTTACAATAAAATAATTACGTCATATTTATAGGAAACACATAAAACCTACTTAAAAAAGAATTAATAGTCTAAATATCAAGAATTACCATAAAACTATAGTTTCAACTAAAATAGGATTATCTCCAAAATTAGGAAAATTTGGGTCTAGAATTGCTCTATGCGACCGCGTAGTTCATCCAATATGCCTAAATTTTATTATGGTAGGCTGACATGCGGCAGCACCTCCCATAGTACTATGCAGTTTCATAGTTTTCTTGGACAACTTCTTCCTTTGATTGAATTATGTTCACCCATCTTGTTTCCACTTTCGAGACCAATATGAAACTTGTCATTTTACTTGTTGTGATCGATGTTTAATCAACTGTAGTTTGAGCAAGTAATCCCATGACTTCCTGACCTTCTTTGCTCGTCATCTAGTCATTGGTCTTTCCTCCACAATCAACGAGTCCTTGTCCTTACTAACTCTCGTACCATGGTTCTCAACACCGCTGAACAATGAATTTGAGTATAATCTAACTCTTCCTACCACAATATTGAGTCCACCTCACATTGGACAAAATTTAACTTTGCAAAGGCGGGACTCTTATATCACTTGGCACAAGGCTTGAAGATCGACTTGGGCACTTACACTACAATCAGATTTGTGGTTTTGCTTTCGAGTTAGAATGTCACCAAGAATTGATTTTCCATAGCCTCATTAGTGAGATTTGCATATCTTTGGGATGCTACTTTCTCCTAGTAGTGTAACCACTCTTGGCCAATGTTCATATTAATAGCAAGATAGCTAATAATTCTTGGAAAGCGATCCTATAGAGCAGATAGCGTCAACAATACCTGGAGGTCGTTGAAGGCCTCGAGGCCGCCTCCCAATTCCCGTAGCCCCCATATTCGAACCCTTCTGTCGATCTCCCATTCATATGACGGTTATTCACTGGTTCAATTGAGACCATCCAACAGATTCAGGACATTTTGTAGTCATTTGGGGCCCTACATTTGAGGGTTTGGAGCGTAGAAATGATTGCTCATGGCATACAAAGTGATGTGAATGTAATATGAGTACGAGATCGTTGACAAGTAATACTTAATAAGTACGTATATTGTTTCACAATGAATAATGTTCAACTATAGTGTACTAGTTCTAATCAAACTCTATCAATCATAACACAAAAAGGTTTGTTTGTTTTGTAGTTATCCTAAATTAAGCTAAGAACAGTGTAAAAGATTAATTTTAAATCAAATAACGAGATCAATGTATTGGATCTCATATTCCACCTATTGATGTCTAGTTCCAAATCACGATTTATGTAATTAGGTGTTATTAATGTGTAAGTCACAATCGATAATCTGTTGATATCTAATATCCTTTTTTAAGATATGTTAGGGACCGCAGCTTCACTGAAGCCCCTTGATGCACACCTTGTAAATATTTTAATTCAATTGTAAAATAGTTAGAAATTAGAAAATTTTAGTATGATTCCTTGGCATTTAAACGTCTACTGCCGTCATCTTTCAAGCTTTCTAGTGTTCGCCCCCTGCACTAGCCATTGTAATTTACTGCTTTCAAGAATTGTAATTTCTAGCTTTCAAGCAATCAATGATCAAGTTGTTTCCAATGCATTTTAATTTCATGTTGCAAGCTTTCTACAAATTGTGATCAAATTTTACTTTCATCCTGAAACAAACGAGAGTAGGCAGAAGGTAGTCTAGCGGATCAGATTATTGCCACACGGTGTCCCTTTCTGTGTCAAGAGGAAATGCACCCCGTGAAATTTAAATCTATGATTAACCCGATTATATTCCTAGCCCGAATTCATATACAACGTACGCATTCAATCACTCAACCATCACACACGATTGCACACCCCATAAACATTATTACTAATAACTATTGCCTATGTGTCAAATATATAATCTTTCAAGCTTTCTAGTGTTCGCCCCCTGCACTAGCCATTGTAATTTACTGCTTTCAAGAATTGTAATTTCTAGCTTTCAAGCAATCAATGATCAAGTTGTTTCCAATGCATTTTAATTTCATGTTGCAAGCTTTCTACAAATTGTGATCAAATTTTACTTTCATCCCGAAACAAACGAGAGTAGGCAGAAGGTAGTCTAGCGGATCAGATTATTGCCGCACGGTGTCCCTTTCCGTGTCAAGAGGAAATGCACCCCGTGAAATTTAAATCTATGATTAACCCGATTATATTCCTAGCCCGAATTCATATACAACGTACGCATTCAATCACTCAATCATCACACACGATTGCACACCCCATAAACATTATTACTAATATGATAACGGATACACAGTTTATATATGTGTTCTACTTATTTTGAGTCTCCCAATACTACAAATAAGCAACTATTTGTCTAAATGGCGCACAAGCATTCAAACAAAACATTATTTATACATATTCAATTACAAAAACAAGAATTAACTAAGTCTTGAATTAAAACTATAAGTCGAACAGCTTCATCATCCCCTAATACACTAGAAGTGTTTAACCTATCATTGTCCTATCAAAATTATACAAAGAAATAGAAACAACATCACCCTATTTAAAGAACACGATGAAGAACCTAAAAACTCAAAAATCTTCACTTTAGACTTCGACCCGAGCTTTGAAATTTATCTTCTTGATGCCGATCTCTTCTTGCAAGCTCAAACAATGCTAAAACCAATCGTACTTCACTTTATGGACGGCTTAAGGTCTAAAGTGAAAAATATTGCATTCCAAATCTTATCGAAATAAGAAAAAGGAAACAAATTTTTTTCCTCCGAAATGAACTTTTTGATGGCTCCAGGAGGGGATCAGGTGCACGCCTAACTTGCATAGCGAGACAAACGCTTGGCTCAAGGCTGGGGGCCAAAAGTTTCATACCCATGTAATTTTGGTCCTTCTCGAGCATTTTTATCCCGTTAACTTCTATTCATGTCCAATTGAGTCCTAGCATTCTCCCATGTTCAATCTTCGGTCTGAGCTAACTTTTGATTATTTGCATTTTAATCTCATATGAAACCGAAATAACATTAAAAGAATATTTCTCTCCACTTTTGCTTCTTTCATCTATTGTTAACTAAAAAACACAATTCAATTCAAATTAAGCCTGATGCTATCAAAAACTGTACTTGAATGAACCCGAACCGAATGGTCGAAACTCCGCACGATCTGGTCTTTAATACCTGAAACAAAGGCATCGAGGTGTGTCCTCATCGCCCCTTCGATACTTAAGTCAAAGAGAGAATAAAAGAAATTGTATGCTGGTATA
>CAIGRP010036587.1:0-21474 GCA_903798385.1 Fraxinus cuspidata
TATAACACTTTATTAGCACGAAATTTTAACAGTTGAATTAGCAAAATTTATTTCTCTTTCTGCTTATAAATCTCTAGTCAACAGAGATAGAAATTTTGTTTCATTCAATCAAAGAAAGACAAGAAGTTTTAACTAATTGAGTTTACAAAGAAACTCTTATTTTTCTACTCAAAGAAAAGGTTAATACACGGTTGAGTCATTTGATCTATTTATCGATTTGACTATACAAATTTATAATAGATAAAATATTTGTTTAAGTGTAGTTTTTTCGTTCAATACTTCAATACAATATTCTTATGTATAATATTCTTGAAAGGAAACAATATAAATCAATATTTCAAAAGAATATTGTAGTATTCCTCGAAAAGGAATATTATATTTACATTATTTTTGTTACTTTAGAAGCACAAAGTTATACAGATTTAAAATAATATTGTATTATTACTCTTGAAAATGTATAAAAAAAATTTTCGTATCATATTGTTGAATAGAATTTGTTTCTAATTGTGATTTTCTAAAAAAACACAATTTATTATTTTATTAATGTTTCTGAAGAATATTATGAAGATTTTGAAAAAAATTTATATCATGCTAATATTCAAGCGAAATATTACTTGTTCCAGAAGGAGATGACATTACAATTTTAATATTTGAGGAGAATATTGAAATATTGCTTTAGAGGAAGCATACTTTTATATTAAATTAATATACTAGAAGGATAATCAATTGTTGTTCTTGAACGAAATGCGATTATAATATTTGAATATTTTAGAAGAATATTTGAATCAATTTATACAAATCAATATTCTTTTATAATATTGTGTTGATTTGAAAGGAACACGATTTTATATTTATTAATATTTTTGAAGAATACTATGTGGTTATTGTTGAAAAATCACAAATTTATGGACTTCGATGTAAAAATTGTATTATTACTCTTAGAAATTAGAAGAGTATAAATTTAGAATTAATATTTTAAAGAATATTATATTATTCTTTCATTTTCCAGATTAAATTATTGTTTTGCTAGTAAAAAAACATAAATTATGACATTACAATATATTGAAAAATATTAATTGCGAATTGTTAGTTTATAGCCTTAAAAATGGTTTTGATTATATGAAAATTTTGTCATTCATCATGTATTGATTGTTATTATTTTTCATTAAAATATTATACTTGGTGCGAATGTCATGAATGAATTACTGCGTAATTTTTGCAGTACATCATAATAAATAAAAGAAATTATATATTTGGAACTCATGACCATAGAATTTGTTGGGAGTGTGTGTGTGTGTGTGTGTATATATATATATATTTGCAGGGCCCTCTTGAAATCCTACTAATTTCATGTATTATATAGATGCATATATATATGTTATGGCGATACTTATAAATCTGCCATCAATATTTCTAATACAATGCTTAAATATTTTTCTTCAAAGTGAATTAGTTATACAAATATTCTGCATTTTTGAGAATATGAAGTTTGAATATGTGGTAAATATATATTTAAAGTTTACATTAATAAATTCATATATTTTGATTCACGATTTGCAAGAAAAATTTAAAGCCAAACTTTTGAATATAAATTATTTAGTTTGAATATTAAAAGTAAGTTACAAAATTGAAATTTTAAATTTAATTTTTAAAATCTTGATGTGCTTAATTTAAATATAGAAATTCCTTTGAACTATTTGATATCATTGATTTAAATATCAATTGTTGATTAGAGTTAATTCTTATAGATTTTTTGAATATACTACATGGATGTTGTTAAATAGTTTATTGTTACTTTGTGTTATATAGGTAGAAAATTATTTACGCATTTTCCGTTGAGAAAATGACAATAGAGTATTTTTCAATCATTTTTAGTACATAACCTACATCGATTATTTAATTAAACTTGTCACAACTCCGTGAAAGAGAAAGACAAAAATGATAGCGATTGTATAAGTACAATATCAGATTTTGCAGATCTCATTAAAGCTCTAGAAGAGCTAATTTTATGTTATACGTAGAGACAATTTGTTCTCTACTAAATTGGAAAAAATGAACATTAAGTTTCTAAAAATGTATCATTAATTGATACTATATATTAGAATAATTGAGTAATGTATTGAACTAGAGTTTCAGTTACTAAAATTTTTATTATTTGACATGTCTAGTTAGACCATCACTATATCAATATTGATGCAAAATGAGAATTTAAATGTATATTCAATGAAGAACTAGAGGATTCTTCGATCCAATAAAATTTTATATTACGTTTGTTTTCTATTATGAAATTTGGTCATTGATCATTATTAGCTAAACTATTGGATGGATTTCCTATATTTTTGAAAATCAACTAGGGTGATAAATAGGGTCCCATCATCCTCTACGTTAACCATCTAGATATTATTTCTATCTAATAAATTTGATACATCTACTAGATCATTGCATGTTAATCACAACTTGAAGTTTGATAAATTATTGCTTAAATTTTAAATTATGAGCATAATTTTCAAATTACACAATCAAAAAGATGGATTTTGTTAATGCTATTAAGCCTAAATCTCAAAATTTTAATAAGTATTAGTCGATAAATGGTTTCACACTGTTGGTTGTTAAACGCCTCTAATTAATTTAATTGAGAACAAATCACTTCCTTTTTGTTTAGGGAATGCTATTATTATCATGCCAACATCAAGTACTCCATATTAAAAATGGCTTATGGTTACATCATGATTTCTTCATCTAATTATTTTAATAGTACAATATATGTACAATTTATCCACCACAATGCGCTGAGATGGAAATTAAAGAATGTTGAGAATAAATGTGTAGTATGAACTATTGTACAATATCTCAAACTCTAATGGGTGATATTTTATGCAACAGTTTGCTGATTGTTAATTTAATTTGACAATTCTCTCAGCATTAGGGGAACGGATTAAGAATCTGAAAATAATGTACAAATGTATCATTATATTACATAGATACTCACAAAAGATAATTCGAACGAGAAGTTCGAAAAACTAATTTACTTAGAAGCATTTACTGACCAAAGAGATTAATAATATGTCCCACACCAGTTTTAAAATGCTCTAACTCGAATTGATTTCTGAAAGGACAATTCGTTAAAATTATATGTGATATATCTTTGGCAAGCCTGAAGTGTAAATACATTCAATTCCTTCACAAAGTTCTTCAAAAGTGAAATGGTGCATACTTTTGGAAAATATATAGACATAACAAAATTATAAAATTCCATAAGAGGTTCAGGTACCTAAAATGTTAAAAAATAGAAAAGAATAGAATCAAAAAAGAAAAATTGTCGACAACACTTTTGCACATGATGTACTGTATCATATAGCAAAAAATCAAAATACATGCAATGAAATATATCGATCGAAGTAATAATTGGCCAAATAAAAGGAACACAATCCTAAATTGAATTTACTAGAGAAACATGAATTATCTGGACTTGCTGTCCAAAAATCTAAAAATGTACACTTATGCAAAAACAAAATGAGAAAAATAAAGTCGTAATATAAAATGTACGAATCTTTATATAATGAATTTCGCGAAGACTTGTGTAAATAGATAAATTATCATGTGGTGAATGTAATTACAAGTCTTTATTTTACTATTGTGGCAATGCATGGAATTTAATATGCATATAATAAATGTGATTATAGCCAACTTATCTTATATAATTTTAATATTATCCTTGAAAAAGTTTATGCATGAAGCATATAATTTAAGTTATATTATCATGGGGGTGAACAAATATGCATTATATTCTTTTTCCCCCGACCAATGTTTTATCCCATTGGATTTTCCTAACAATGTTTTTAATGAGTCAACTTTTATAATGTACTTAAAAGAATAAATATACACTTCTTCCTTCATTAGAATTTTTTCCACACGGTTTTTTCTAACAAAGTTTTAATGAGACATATTCTTTATCTAATGATGTCCATAACTTACAAGACATTTACCCTCTAAATAATAAATAATACTTCGATATGTATGAGACTCTCGAAAAGATATACAAGAGCTATTTTTTGAATTATCATGTTATCAAAGGTTGATAAATATCTCGTATGAAGACGATGTTATTTGAAAACATCGACATACAAGATAAGGATGAATTGATACACGAATTGAAATCAGGGGAACAATTGTACTTTTTTTCCTTAGCTCAAGTTTTGCCTCATTGGGTTTTCTTGACAAGGTTTAACGAGGCATTCATTATGTCATGTGTCATTCAAGAGTGAGTGTTGTAAATATTATTTCATTAATGACTTCTAACCCTAATTATTCCCTATAAATATGAGATTTTAGTTCTTAGTATAATACACACAATTCTATTGACTTCTTTAATTTATTCTCTTTTCTCTCTAATTGATAACAAAACTAAGATTATAGATAACTGTAAAAGGAAAGATTGTGAAAAATAATTCCACACACTTGGAAAAGATATCATAGAGATTATTTTATACAAATTTTCCATATCTTCAATAATTATAATTGTTAGAATTTGGATGTGATCCGAATTCATTGTTGAAGATAATTGAGAGTACTGATTAAAGTGCACATTAAGAAGAATTTTATTTAAAATGCAATTGTGAAATCATATTTAAATTTACTTCACAAATTCTAATTGTAGTTCTATTTGGAAGCCCATGGGAGTATGAATTTATATTGGACTTGAAAAAGACATTGGGATGAAGAATATTAAGATTTTCGAAGTAGGGCGTCGCAACGTCCCCCGTTCGTTTCGTTCCTATGTAATTTATTATGTTCTTTTCTGTTTTGGACTCCGTTTTTGAAATTCTACTTTAACTACAACTCTACTATAAGGGTTTGGACATCCCCTCTTTGTTCTCTATATATAGTTGGTTCTTCATTATAATTTAGATGAAATTTGAAGTATTGTAAACACATAATTTATGTATTCTTTCTCGATATTATAATAAAGTCTCTATTCTTTGCAAAATTACATTGTTATTGGGATCAATTATTTCATAATGCACTTAATCTCTTCTTTTCTCACAACAAATTGGTATTAGAGCATTTCAATTCAAAACAATTGGTATCAGAGCTTTTGGTGTTGAAATTCTTGGGAAGATCAATAATTTTTGTGATAACAACAATGAAGTATGATATTCTGCTAATAGATTGTAATACAAAATTCTCTTTGTGACACGTAAATATGCGAGCAATACTCGCTCAGATATATTTGGATGAAGCTATGTTGAGATTTGACAAAATGCCCACAACTTGGATCATGGAGAAGAAACAGCAGAGGATCGAAAGACCCTATCTCAAATACACCTTCATTTTTCAAATAATAGCATATTTTAAGAACTCAGGTGGATTTAGAGTTGACTTCTATGCCATTGGAGTCTAATTTGGAGTCTTCATTTAAGAATACATCAAAGTTTCCATAACAAGTGGTATTAGAGCATTTCAATTTACAACAATAATTGAGAAGCTAAAGTCGAAGTAAAGAATAGAGCAATAGAATAATTAGGAGATTAGAGCACAAATTTTGATGTAGATATTTTCATAAGGTAAATGATATATAATTGAAAAGTTGGTTAAATTAGGAGTTCAATACTTTTTTTTTTTTTTACGAAATCGCAGTTTAGATTTGCCTACAAAAAGTTATGCATGTTTTCTTTGGAACTACTATAGAGATGTGAAAATCATAGGTCTCATGGGGACTTCTCCGAAGTTTTCAAATTTCCAAATTTTTGTATAGCTATCGGCCTCTTAATTACAATGATAAAGACCCTATGAAAACGAAGTGTTACACTGAAACTCACAATTGGACGCTATCGTTGTACAAGTAATAGAAATAGTGAGTTTCGAGTTTATCGTTTCCAGGGGGAATAATGTTTTAAATGTGGTTCAATAGTTAGTATTAAATTTGAGTGAGTAGCGATAGAGAAAAGACTGATTTTGTGATCGTTTACACTACTTCTAATCTATACTAATAAAGAAAGTAAATTGTGATTTTAATGAATGTGAATGCTTATATCGGATTCATGATTCCCCATATTCCCTTATATTTAAATTTGCAATCAATAATGTAATTAACTTCATGCATTTTTTTAGAGTCGATAACGCTAATATGTTAAATGCTCTTGTCCAAGATACAACAACCTATGATTAACACGACCCGAACATATTTGTAGTCCGAATTCATAAAATCATGCATTTAGTTTAAGTTATCCACGTGATTACACATGCCATAGATATTATTTCTAATATTATTGTCCATGTGTTGATTTTATCGCGATCTAAACTTATTGTAAGTATTTTTACACTACAACAAGTAACCAACTATTCAATTGATGGCCAAACAACTAAATAGCGCAATGGGAATACAAAATCAATCAAAAAATAACAAGAAATACCTAAATACCTAAAGTAGTCTTAAATTGAAATAAACAAAAATGGGGTTCCTCAATCATCTAATACAATAGAAAAACTTAGCTAATCATCCTAATAATTAAATTATACAAGAATTTATAGAAAAATATCACTCGGATCGAAAAAATATGGAAGAAGTGGAGAAATCTTGATTTTGAATGGATAATCTTAAAAAATCTTGCACAATTCCCTTGATGTCGATGATCTAGCCTCGCTCTTCACCTCTAAATTATGTTGAATCTATGAATTTTTAGGTCTAAGGAGGTCTTTCATGTTCTGGTCGAGTTTTAGTATTTAAATGATGCCAGAAATATTGTATTGAATTGTTACAAAAACAAAAATTAAAAAAATCGTACTACGGCCGTGCGCTTGAACCCTTTAGATAACCTCAGGTGTTCTAGATTAGGAGGAGGCGCATGCCTCCTCTACAAGCCTAGGTTTGTCCCGACCGACTTCCAATATTTATGTCATAATCTCCATTCTGATAATTGATTGAGGTGATTCGAAGTGTGTAGGAAAGCTAATTCAAAGAGTTACAATTCTTCTAGAAGTACCACTTCTCCAATTTGAACGTTTTCGATACCAAAAATGAGTTGTAATTTAGGATTGAAAATTTGGAACATTACTTTTTTGGCTGAAAATTGATGTTTGATAATACATTAACTATATTTCATCCCCTCGATTTCTTTTCTCATCCAGTTGACACCTAGTACTCTCAAATCTTCATCGTAAGGTCCGTTACAACTTTTGAGTATTTGCACTTTATTCCTCAACCTCTGAATTTGCTTCATTTTACCCATGTTCCGTTCCTTCTTTCAATTCTTAATCCAAATATGTGTTTTTCCTAATAAAAGCAATAGATAACACATTAGGCTCTAATTCATGCAAAGAATTACAAAATATCATCATCTAGGACTTCGAATAGTGTAGAAACTACACCTATCGTGAAGGATCCCGTGTCGATTACATAATTAAAGTACTATGAAAATTATATATGCAAATCTTGAAGATATAATAACATTATTCGAATAAGGAATATATCTTTAACAACTCGGATTTTCAAACTCTATTGCAGGCATTTGAACTTTAGAGGTTTTCACAATGGCTTTCCTTCATGAGAGATTTTCAATCCGCGTAAATAGAGATCAAATAAAATTTAATAGAATCAACTAAGATAAAATTGTAAGTTGGGATTTAAAGTAGAATTATTAAGTTCCCATTTCATTTCTTTTTCAACTTTAGTTTCTTTAACAGAAGGTTTATATCCATTAACTATGGCTTTCCAGGCATTTGCATCTAAATACTGGATGTAGATTCGCATATGTTATTTTTTTTTTCCCAGTAGGTATATATAGTTCACAGGAGGTTGAGTTAATTGGTCACAAAGAAAGATCGTCTTTCTTGACTAAGAAGTTGAAGTTGAAGTCTATCTTGTGGAAATCGAGTTCTCTGATCAGTTAAGGAGAAAAGATAGATTAAAGATAGAGTTTAGATAGTATTTTACAATAAGAGTTTAACCCAAATTATATTTGTTTAGATTAGATTATATTAGTTTTAATACTTTGATAGAATTCTAGTTGATTAGAAGTTCTTTTTGATTTTAGCTTAGTTGCTTTACATATATAAGATCAATATATGAATAAATTGATTTCTCTTATCCTGACTTCTTCTCTTCTTTGATCCTCTTTCTCTTATTGTTAATTTTATTACTCGCTGTCAAATTATTACGTTTTTGCGTCAGTTATATATTGATTTGAATAACTCGTTGATACTTATGATATCAATTCACCAGACTTGACGCTTCTAGATTGTTAGGTAACTATGTAATCTTTTTATGAGATTACAAGCGAATATGTAATCTTTTTCCAGGTTTTTCAACCAAAAATTTAGATTATAGTAATAATGCACAATACAATTGCAGCAGTTAAACAACAAAAATCGAGTAATCAGTTCGATGAATTTACATAATTCATTTAGATCCATAAAATATACACATGAGGTTACAAGCTATCACTTGTAATCTTTCTCCACTTTTACAATCTGTAATTAGATTATACTAATACCTTACAACTGGAGTGCAAGACAGCACACTATATAATGGTAGCATCAAATGAATGCAAGTATAATAAAAAAAATGACTTCAATCACAAAGAAGTTATTTTTCTATTTATTTTTACTATCATTCAACCTCACTCTCACCAAAAGCATAAAAACAGGATATAATGTTCATGTTATTAACAATCTTCCAAAAAATACACCTCCATTATTAGTTCATTGTGCATCGAAAGATAATGATCTTGGAAATCACACACTTTATGTGAATAATGATTTTCATTGGCATTTCTACATGAATTTTTTTCAAACTACTATGTTCTTTTGTCACTTTTGGTGGGGTTCAAAGAATAGAGCCTTCGAAGTTTTTAATTATAAATATGCACATTTTGGCAGTGCATGGTGGTATGTCAAGGAAGATGGGTTCTATTATGATAATGAAATCCCTCCTGTTCCTAATGCCCTGACAAAACTATATAGTTGGTAATAAAAGGGGTGCATAAATCCCCTACGGTGATGTTGTACTAAATAATTAATAAAATGTTTATTTTTATAATAGTTGCGGTTTATATTTTAGTTGCCCTATTTTTATATTTGTGTTTGTGTAAGAACTAAACTCGATAACTCGGAAGAAAGAAGGATGAATTTTCATTAAAATTCGATAAACATTTGGATTATTCTTCTCACGAATTTAAACATCTTATTGATTATATTATGGTTTTAGATAGGCATTTAGTAGTTCTTAGTTTTCGCTTCATCAAAATGATTTGAGTAATTGTTTTAAATTGTCGACTCCTTTACTATAGATGACAATATAATTATCCTGTGTATATACTAGTATGAAAAATTGGGATTCTGTATCGAGAAAATAAATGTGTGTAAGATTAAGTTACAATGTAAAATACATTTGTTTACCATATTATAAATTACACACGTAACACTTTGCGTACCATAGTGCGAAAAACTATCTCATCAATTTTTAATATGACAAAAACAATAAAATCGTTATTGAGCTCCTATTGTTAAACAATTACGCTATATGTCTGCCAAAATTTAACTTTCCTCTTAACAAAGTCGGAAGAGATCAGTCTACATTTATTGTTTTGAGAGACGGGTGTTGAATCCATAAATACTAGAACTAGGCAACTCCATTTCAGGAGAAAGACTCCAATTCTTAGTCCAATCAAATTTAAATTTTGTTAATAAATTAGAAATTTAGATATGGCGATCTAATTTTACATATAATTATTTTGCTTGTATTACTATATTAAGCCAATGTCGGTTTCGTTTTTAAAAAAAAAAGGAAGATTTTTGTTGCTTTTTTTATAAAAGTCATTTGTAATTGATATATTTATAAAAGTTGCCGATCTCATGAAACGTATGATTGAAAATGAATTTAGCGATAAATGAGTTTTAAGAAATGTAGACCAAAATAAAAAATAGGACACTATACTATGTTTAACAACAATTTTTAGATGATATGAAATTTGTCCAATAAAATATTCAAATTTTAGATGATATGAAATTGTCCAATAAAACTTACTACTTGCAACCTCAGCTTCCAAAGCTTATGATCGCAAGCCTCACTTTTCTTGGCCAACTTCAAATTGATCTCTGGATTTATGCCTTCGTTCAATTCAAGTCCTTTTTAATTGCATTTTTAGTCCTTCTTTAAGACATAATAATTTAATCCTTCACATTCTACAATCAGCCGAAATTGATCTGACGCAAGTTCTAAAATTTTTGTAATAACCCCCGTCTTTTCAGATATTGGATTTAACTCGCAAAACTTATGATTCTCCTGCAATTGCTCCCTTAATTCTTTATATTGAACAATTGCAATTGGTTGATTATCAATTGCTCCAAATCAACTCCAATTTCACATTTTCACGCCAATTGCATCCAAGTGAATCAAAGTCGAGTTTTACGTACAATTAACATAATTTAACCTAAATTAGGTTGATTTCCGCTCAATTAGCAGTGAATAAGCAAGTTTAGAGCTCAAATACGTGCATAATGTGCACTTATGATACGTTATAACCGGTGATCATTTACATGTTGAGTTAAAGATGTAGGTAAGCTTAATAAATGCTTATCAATTTAAACATTGATAGTGGTTAATTTGCTTGTGTTGGTACTTGGCTGGAGTGGGACATGACGAAATTAGCCTTTTAATACGAAACTCAATGCAACCAACGACATCGACAACATGTTACTGAACCAAGCTGAAGAATGTAAGATCTTGTTTCACTTACACATTGCCTTCGTATGTAGCCTTGAGGACAGGTGACACAAAAGGAATGTGCAAGGACATGAGCCTTGGATTGTGCTACTATGTGTTAAAACTCAACCACATAAGTTAGTCAATTGATGAAGCGAGTGTGAGAAAGTAAAGTAAAAAATTTAATTGAATTTGTACAGGGACATGAGCCTTGGATTGTTTGCTTGTTTCATTTTTCTGTATTTATTTCCGTAGGATATACAGCTATTGTTGAATATTTTCTGTATCCTGGAACCTTTATTATTAATTTCTTATAAGAGATATAGTCAACGTATTCTGTTTTGAGATCATTTTAATTTGGTGATATATATAGATTGGAATTGATGTGATTTAACGTTGTTTTGAGATCATCTCGTTTTTTTATTTGCCCCAAGGATCTTATTTGTATATTATCATTAAATTTTCTCTGGAAATAAGGTTCTTTTGCCCCCTGTAGGCTGACACACCAAAAAAGAAAAGGCAAAAAAAATTTATATGTTAACACATTATATTGTTTATGAATATTAACTGGATTAGCGATTACTTTGACCTTACGTACGAAATTATTCTATTAAAAGCAGCAAGTCTCTTTTTAATAATTTTTACATGATTAAGCATACACGTCCAATTTCCCTGTATTTGAATACTACAGTTTGCAATATGGAAAGCAATAAAGAACACCAAGAATTGTTGACGGAGAAACCCAATGTGAGAAAAATTTCGGGACTAAGCCAGTTACCTCCACTATAAACAATTTGGATTATAGTCCGTTTCCAGCATAGCAAATTCCACTACTTCCCGCTTTTCTAATTCATGTAATCTCCAAAATCTACTGTATCTACCAGCTTCTCGATCTTTTACAGTTAGATGTTGTCTAGCCAACTCCACTGGAACTTCCTGATTTACTTCCTTCCTGTAGCTTCCAAGATCTGCTATCTCCTTCCAGCTTCCCGATCTTCTTCAATTGTCTCCTCCAAGTGGAATTTCAAGAATCTCTAATTCTTGTGCTTTTCGTGTGCTTGCAGTCCACCTCCCAATGTCTGTCTGATAGAGTACCTTCCTCAAAGTGTTAAGGAAGTCATGTGTTTTGGATTCACGAACCTTGATGTTTTCCAAAGACTTGGTTGTCAGATCTCAAGAATGATATGAATGATACCACCAATGAATTGTGTTCTTGGATCTTTCAAAAGATGATATAAATATGTTATAACAATGAGGCACGATGAGACAACCCTACATTTTCATGCAAAGACATCTGTATTTATAGTTGGAGGTGTATGAGTAGTATGGGCCGTGTAAGACTCTCCAAAATCGTGAACTAGGGTTAGTCGCGTAATATTGTCACTCAATTGACGCGGGGGCGATAAGTGAGCGACATTGGTTCTGTTTTTGCCGCTCGAGCGATGGCCAGGCGTGAGACTAGCAAAATTTCGGAGCCACTTCTTCCTTGTTTCCAAACTCAAACTCAAACTCTAGGCAACCTAACTGAACTACACAAACCTGCACTTCACTTCTTGACTTTACATATGTTCAATTAAGTCCTTTTTGTTCACAGAATTGCCAATTACAATATTGAACCTAACAGTTTATTTAGAACATATAATACTAGTCGATAAAGTATACGTGATTACTTGAATTATTATGGTTCTTGGTTTCAACGTATCTGGGTGTTTTGATGAGTGTAGTTTCATTTTTAGCATTCGAAATATCCTTCTTCCGACCTCCGCTCCCCCCTTCCACTAGGACGACTAGGATTGGAATGCAAGGTGCGCTTGAGGAAGTAGAAGGTATTCGAGTGCTGTGTTGCTCTCATCCTCTTGAATATATGATCTTCGACTTGTTTCGAATTCACTAGTTCATTTTGTTAGGATAGCTCATGTTGGCCTTTTCGGGCTACTTTCTTAGCAATATTCACCGAGCTAGTTACCTCGCGATCATATTTATCACTTGAAGAGGACGATTTACTAGATCTTGACCAAACTCCTGGTACCAACTCCTCCATAGCATACCGTGATTAGATACTAATTTCAACTCAGCGACTTTTAAGGTGATTCATATTACCATTTTCTTCGTTAATAATTTTCATGTTTGTTTGACTTTGAAGGCTAGAAAGAAATACATGCCTTGAGAGGAAGTTTCTTGCAAACTATCACAAACTGGGTTGTTTGGTTTGACATTTGATGTATTCATTTTTATTTGATTTTGGATTGTTCTTTCCTCGTGAAATTACATGGAAATTTTCTATATATTTCTTTTTCTTCGTCACCCGTTTTTTTTTTTTGTGAAACAAACCAAGAAACTTCCATTAAGTAATACCACTGCAAACAGTAGAAGTGAGAAATAACAGAGTTTTATCTATGGACAATTACTTTTATTTCTCAAAAGTATCAGTGATATGCTCATCGAAAGTACAGATATTTTTTCGGTAATAAAATTTCAAACTTGGAGACTCTGCTTGGTATGGACAAGACCAACGATCTAATAGAAAAACATTTTATTTTATTTTTATTTTGGATTACTGTATAGTTCACCTTTTACTGAACAAGCTAACAAATATACAAAGAAAATTTAATTGCTTATACAATTTTTCGAAGTACAAATTGACTATAAATGGGAAAAGAATTCCGTCGTTTACACTAAAAAGAACAGATTAAAAAATTGATAAATGAACATGTACAGCCCCGAAAAGAGAGAAATTTAGGCCCTACATTGTTTTTGGGACGAAAAACAGGAAAATTCGTTCTCACATTTCATTGGAAAATACGCCCAGGAAATTACATTGATTGGAACTTCAGTTTTTTTATTTTTTGAAAAAAGAAAGTTACAACAGTTGAAACTTCTCAATAGTTATAGTTGCTCAATGAGAAGTTATAATAATTGTAACGCTTTGAAAATTGTAATTTTCTTGGCGTATTTTTCAATGAAATGTTAAAAAATCGAAATTTCAATCTTGATCCGTCATTTTAGCCTGTTCCTCCTTAAAAAAAAAAAATAAAAGAATAAAAAAAATCTATGGCCTGTTGAAGCCTTTGGTATCACCACATCCCATTATTGATTTGTGCAATGAGCCCAGTTTCTCAATACCTTCTTCAAATACAACTCCCATGCCCATGAAGAAATGGGACTCTATATGGCAATGAAAAGCCCATACTCCAGGGTTATCGGCCCGAAATCTTAAAGCAGTCCATCCATATGGATGAACAGCCACTGTGTTTTTCATAATTGGGTTTACTAGGTTGTAGTTTTTGGGATCCTTAGTTCTGTCAAACTTGCCCTTGCCATAGCCTACAACCCAAAAATCATGTCCATGTAAATGCCAGGGATGTGTCTCACTATTGTTGGGGTTCATTGTGTTGGCATTCTGCAATATGATATCCACTGTTGTATTGAACTTCAATCTGTAGATGCCAGTGCTGGTAGTGGCATTCACATTCTTGGCAATGTTGTAAATGTCGTAGTTCGCAAAGTCGTACCCGTCCGGGGGAGGAGAAGGGTCGAAGGCATGGGTTAAGTTGTGCTTAAGCGCGATGAGATATGGCGTGTGTGGGAAATTGTACGAGATGTTGTTGACTGACCAACGGACATTGCCATTGATACGGTTTTGGGTATTGAGCATGACGATTACTCGGTCAGATGTCTGAGGAGGAGGGTGGATGTAACCTTTGTGTGATTTCATTGCAATGCTTTGAGCCAGTCGTGGTTCGGTGTCATTCCAATGTGGTCCGAGAGGTGGGACCGTTGGAGGGTTCCGTCGTGGATGGTTCGGATAATAATTCAAGATGGCTAAACCATTTGTAGTATTGCTGTTCCTGCTTACAATTTTCGCACTTGCCCAGTAGTTTCTAGAAGGATCTTGATTGGCCGTAACTAGGACGGAATACGTCTCGCCGGAGTAGATGAACAAGTTTTTGACAACAAATGGTTCAACATAGTGACCATCAGCTTCAACAACTGTCATGTTATGGCCTTCTATTTCAAAACTCAATGCTGATAGGGCCGTTAGGCTTCCGATTCGGAGTCGATATGTTTTTCGAGGAATCACAATCAGTGCATAAGGTGTACATTCAGGATTTGTGGCATTGCAAAGACCTGCTTGAATGCCTGGTGTACTGCAATCGAACCTTCCCTTGCCTTGTATCAGAATAGACTGAAAAATTAAGAGAAATCCATTAGTCACATGCGCACAACCTCGTTCGATTTCGTTTGTAATATAACTGCTACTTAAAACCGGCTTCCTAGAGAGAGTGTCATGAGCTATGAGGCGGAGCCAGAACTCGGCGAGCCTCAGCTGAATTTTTTTTCCCTCAAATTGGGCATCAGCTCGAGCGGCGTCAAGCATCCGCCCTAGCTCAAATAAACTCCTGGATTTGCCAATGAACATGTTTTATTGTGCTTAAAAAGTAACATAGAAGTTACTTTTAGTACAACCAAAAGCGTGCTTTAAGTCTTAACGTTGTGTGATGCAATTAAAGTCATCATAGACGGGATTAGGTTGGGATAAACTTACTTGAGGTTCTCCAACCCAGACAAAGGGTATTGAAGAGAGGCCAGCAGCTTGTTCATATGTGCTGGCGTGATACCAATCAGTAAGGATTATACTTCTATCATAATCATACGAAAAGGGCTCAGATTCTCCATCGGGAAGCGATACACGAATTGATCCGTACAGCCCCGCTTCTCTTTGCATACCATAGTGTGCATGGTATAAATATGTCCCTGGCTGCAGAACAAGGAAAAAACATAGTGAACTACTGAACCAACGACTGAAATTTCATTTGGTTCCGCCTTAAAACCGACACACGACATGATTTTTCACGAGTTATGTGGGACGACTCAGAAGCAGTCGCAAAGGTTTAATTAAAGAAGAACGTACTCTATCGACAATAAATTTGTACACAAAGGTGTCTCCAGGCAGAATAGGACACTGTGTCACCCCTTCTGCTCCATCGAACCAAGGTGTTCCAATCTGCATAAAACACGAATCCTTTAGCCGACATCCATGAACTCAAACCTCATTTTCACCAAGTTTTTTTTATCAAAAAATGAAAACGATAAACAAGAATCAGAAATTCACCTGTCTTATTCCATGCCAGTGGATTGCAACATTTTCTGTTAACAAACTATTCTTGAGCTCTACAATAATTGTATCCCCCTGCTGCGCAATGATACTCGGCCCCGGGGTTCGTCCATTGATGGTAATAGCAAGCTTTTTATAGCAATCTGGTGACTTAAATTCATACTTCACTTCCCATTTGTAATGGTGAACTCTACCTTCGACCAGTGTAACAGTAAAACAACAAACTAAAACAAAATATGCTAAGAATTTCATCGAACTACCCCCAAGAAACTCCAACATTTCTTCAATGGAAAAGCTGAGTACGAAAAGAATAGAGATAGAATCAGACCGAACTCGACTAAACGGAAAAATTGTTCAGTCTTGTAAAACTAACAAATTTAGATAGTTGCTTGATTGCAGTGAAGCTTTGATTGTTTATTCCTTTATATATACAGAGGCTCACGTTTGACCAGTCGCAACTCGGAAGCTGTCAACTTTGTATCTGGTCAAAGGTTTTTGGTAGGCTGATATTTCGTGGAAAAGTAGAGAAATGTTTGAAAACTCAAAGCTGGGCTTGAAAGGATATATTTATTTATTTAAATATTATTTAAACTCCATATTTTGACGAATTTTTAAAATTGGATTTTGGAAATAACCAGAAAACAGAAGCTTCATCGAAATAGGAAGTTTGCTAATAAATTTAAGAGTTTACTTTTAGTTAAAGTCATTAATTAAGCAATAAATTCCCATTAAGATTTTAAATAAAATATAAATATAGTATTGTTTTATTAATGTGTCATGGAAACTACCTATTTTTTCTCTATTCATATGATTTATTCTATGAGTTCAAGGATAAAAATTGGGGAAAGTTAATTTATGAAAACAAGAAAAACATAGTTCAAAGTGACGATTTGAAACGTAGATTTCGTTTTAGAGAAATCAACTTGTGCATTCACTACAAATTCTTTTAATCAAAATCCTCGTTTTCATAAAAAGGTCAATATACAAATTTTAAAATTTAAAATTGACTAAAAACTTAAATTTAAAATTATGCCTTGTTAATTTAGATAATTTAAAAAATTAAACGACAAACTTTTTCTATTTATATTTTATCTTTGAAATAACATGTGTGCTCCTTTGACGAGAAACCGCGTTGCTTTATTCCCAAATCAAACCGTGGAAAGCTAGCTAGCGAGCGAGCGTGTGATCTGTCCAACTCAAATTCTGTGACATGTTCCTAGTGGCCAATTTTTTTTTTACAATTTGAGCCACTTTTTTTTTTTTTTGAGTTTTGTAATAGTAAAATTTTGAAGATTATGTTGTTAAACAATAAGAAAAAATTGGGTTTTTATGCGAAATTTTATTGTAAATATGTGGCTTGATCATTAGAGTAATTAATGGATCGCATAGGATAATATTAAAAAAATAAAATAAAAGGTCAACAATACTAGAAGATCAGTAAAAAATTCTTATAAGCAATATAAAATTTTTATCCTTAACATGTATCCACGAGGTGGTTGCTCTTTTTGAACATAACAATCTTGAAATCCAAATGATTGTTTGTATTTTAGATAAATTGAATGTTTATTTGAGTTTTAGACGGACAAAAATATTCATTTGTTGGTGAGCTCGAATATCATATTAAATACTTGAGATGTCACATAAAAAGGTGAACTTTAATAAAATGAGTAGTCCAAACTCTTAAATTTTGATTAATATTTGTATTCTTAACGTGAAATCTTACTTCTAACATGTTGAACAATATTGAAAAGGAAAAAAAAAAAAAAGATTTATAATTATAATGTTTGATACTATCAACTAAGTTCCTATTTGATTTTGATAAAAATCAATTTTTTTATAGAATATAATAAAAGTTGATAAAATGTATGATTTAATCATGAAATGTATTGTTAAAATTAAAGGTTAGTAATCTGATTGAGCACTGAACTATGCACAAAGTTTTTAGTGGGTCACTATTAATCATTGAACTTTGTAATATATAATCCTATATATCTCTCAGTCATCGTCATCGACAATTCGAAAAAGTGATGGGATTGATAACATGGAAAATAGTGTAGTTTATGCGGGTGGCACTGTATTGCAATTAGTGGATGCCAAATCATGAAGTTGGTGATTACATGGAGTAAGTATTATTTAAAAACACATTTTTTACACTACTTGAAAACAAGGAAAGAAAAAGAATCAAAACAGGAACATGTCTTTCTCTCTGTCACGATCACCCCCAAGCACAACGACAAACAAAGGTCGTCTTCCATCGATTCCAAAATTGCCTCCCCAAATCCAAAATGTCCTTCTATATGTCTATCTTTTCCTCCCTGAAATCTGTTTATCCGAAACTTTAGGGCCTGTTTTCTTTACCATTTTCAAGCCGTTTTCTGTTTTCGATTTTTCAAAACAGGGAAAACGCGTTCTCTTTCCCATTTCGAAAACGCGTTTTTGTAAATAAGTTAAAAATTTATAAAGAAAACACAAAACGACAAATTTGTTATTTTGAGTGTTTTCAGTTATAATCAAGTCAAAATTTTCAAAACGCGTTTTTGGTGTTTTCAAAACAATTTTTCAAAATGTCAAAAAGAACATGTTTTCAACAATCTCAAAATGGACACTATTTGTCGTTTTGAGTGTTTTCAGTTATAATCAAGTCAAAATTTTCAAAACTTGTTTTTGGTGTTTTCAAAACAATTTTTCAAAATGTCAAAGAGAACACATTTTCAACAATCTCAAAATGGACACTCAAAACATAAAACTCAAAATGAATTCAAAACACAAAACACAAAACTGAAATACATAGAGAAAAACTCCTTAGTCTTTAATATGGATTCATTCTTAGAAACCAACCACCACACGCGCGTCATGTGTTTTTAATTAATATTTACTCCGTCATCAACAACAAAATGATTGGCACCCACTAATTGCAATATCGTGCCACATAAACGACTTCGTTTGCTACATCATCAATTCCGTCACTTTTTCGAATGACCGTTGATTGAGTGATGGAGGGGATTACATATTACAAAATTCAGTGATTAATGATTTTTTTTTTTTTTTAAGTTGAGTGATGCACTGAAAGCTTGTGCAAATTTCAAATTAGATTATTAATTCTTAAAATTAATTGTTGACTTTAACTTATCTTTTTATCAACATTTTTAACTAAATCAAATGATGACAAAATATATTAGTGTAGAGAGTTCATGGTGTGAGTTTGCCATGGATATATTGGTTTTTTTTCTTTGTTTTGCGCTTTGGTTGTCGTTGATGTAGTCTTTTGGTTTATACTTTACCATATTGGGCCGATGTTTACGTGTGCAACTCTTTGAAAGTCTAACCACGTTTGTGTTAGATCTTCCATATAATTGACACTAACACGGTCTAATGCAGATTCAAATATTTTTCGCTAATGTTCTATAATTAGATTTAGCAATAAAGTCAATAATAAAATTTAAATAATTCTAAAGCATGTTCTGAACATAAATTTTAATATTATCTGCAAAAACCCAATGTTGAGATAATCCTACTTTTATTTCTTAGTTCTCTATTAGAGTGATTTGTTGAATCATGTCAAATTCGTATTTTTCTTCTATTTTCGCTATGCATATGGTGGACCTTTTTCACAACATTAATAACAATATACTTTTTCAAAATATACTTTAATACTAAACTAGCATGTAAATTAAATTATATCGAGAAGAATTTCTCTCCGATTTCAGAGAATGATTCTAAAGTATGGCGCAACCGTTCTAATAGTATTATTTTGCTAATTTATTTATTTACTAAAAGAGGCATATTGCAGATCAGGTGATAAGGAATGAGTATTGTTGATGACATTGCTTAAGAACAATTCAAATCGTAAGTTCAACCACCATGAACCTGGAATATTTTTATTTTATCTATATGCATGAAGTTTCAATGTTAAAGTTGAAAGCTATTTGAGATTACGCAATGGTGAATTTATTTAAGCTTGATATACTTCCTAGAAGGGACAATAATTCTTGATGTGATGTGGGTTGCACAAATGTTCTACGTAACGTAATTACATCTTCATTTGGGTTAAAAAGTCATAATGTTTTAGTTGACATTTGAATACAATTAAGTGTTTGAATAATGCTAAGCGTATGTTGTGGGATTCACACATTTGTGTACATTTCATTGGAATTCAAAAAGTGTTAAGCTGTAAAGTGTATTTTTTTTTAAAATACTCAATCATGTATTGTCACGTGGTATACTGTCAAAGATGATGTAAAAAAATATATACGTGTAGCATGATTTTAAATGTTTAGACTTGTTGTATGTTAGTGTGTTGAGCCAGCAAAATTCAGGCACATAACTTGATAGTTGAATGGAAAAATTGTGGCCAAGGTCATCAGCCTATTGATTTTGTTGCGTTTTTGCTCCTAATTTGTAATTCACACACTTTTCTTAGCTATTTTACAAGGATTTTGAGAGTGATTTGGCTTAATTTGTTATTGAATTCTCTTGCATTTTCATTGATTTAGGAATAAACCTGAGGTTGAGGTATATCGAAAGTGAAAAAAAGTGGGAAATGAGAAACAAGATATTTTGGAGTAAAATTGAGGATTAGAACTGAGAAGCTAAAGTGGAAGTAAAGAAGAGAATTCATAGAATACATTGGGAGATTAGAGCACAAAGTTTGATGTCGATATTTTGATAACGTAAATGATTTATAATTGAAAAGATAGTTAAAGTAGGAGTTCAATGCATCTTATGAAATCGTAGTTTAGAGTTGGGTACAAATACTCATGCACATTTTCGTTGAAACTGCTAGAGATGCAGAGCTTCCATGCATGGACTGGAAATTTCTTTCTATTCTAAATTTGGTAGTATGCTTTTGGGGGGGTTGTTTCGGCAACTTTGTGCTCAATTTTTAAGCCCTAAAATCATGCGTATATAAACGCAGACTCTTGGCCATTATGGAAGAGCTTGGAGGATATCAAAATGCACAATTTGAAACTACTTTGGTGATTTGAAGAAGAAGAAAAACTGGGGATGCTAAGGATTGATTCTTGAAAATTCTACGACTCTTTCTTCTATTCTATTTCCTTCATCCTGGTGACGTTAAGCTAAATTCTTATTTGTTTGAATTTTTCATATATGCGGGGCTAATAGCTTGGACGAAGTAAACCATGTTTTGATACTTTAATTCAAGTTTTCCGTTTTTGACTTTAAATTCTTCTTCGATTGAATGTTTGTTTTCTTAGCACTTTCAATTATTTGACCAATAGTTGAATTATTAGTGGCTTAATTTATTTTCGAGAGGTTAAAGTAAGTTTAGCTCCTTTTAGCAAACATCATAAAGTTCAATACGGATAAGAATATATATACACACTATGCTTTGCGTGATCATTTATTGAATGTTCTTATTTTGAATAACTTTTATTTAATACCAACTTTCATAAAGACATATAAAATAAGTTCATAAGCAAAAATTGGTTAATCTACTTAAAAGGAAATTGTTAGACATATTAGGAACGTTGATTGTCAATTCAAATATGTATTTGTCAATTACGAGAATTTGAGAATTAGAGAGGAAGATCATTGCATGAGTCGAAATCCTAATGCATTTCTTGTTGGAGTTAATTGATTTAATTAGATGAGAAATTATTAAATTTGATATTTAATGATATGGGTCATTACAATT